>OZ025290.1:271741114-271801114 GCA_964019185.1 Maratus speculifer | reverse complement strand
GAAAAATCCTTTTAGGAAATTTTATAAATCACTTAGTTCTAACTACTGAATTTTTTTGAAAAAAATCTGTGACGGTGAATTGACATGCCCTGCCTGAGCTGAGATGGAATTGCTCTTATATTTTTTTTTTAAATATCATAAGTTCATATTTTGTTGTTGTTGTTGTTGTTGTTTTTCTCCCAATTGTTGCACGCAAGTTTAAATATAAAATTATTTTCCATTTTCCCTTTACTTTTAATAGAAAGGGTGTACTTCTGTTGCCACAATTATAAAAGTTGTATTAAAAAAATAATATCTCAAAAACAAATTAAAATACAGTTTTCAGACACATTAGAGGTCTGCACGGGCCCGGGCCTGGCCCGCGGCCCGTACCCGGCCCGGCCCGCGGGCCGGGCCGGGCCGGCGAAATCGTTTCGAATTCTCTAACGGGCCGGGCCGGCAGATTTAGAATAGTTTTTTCAACGGGCCGGGCCGACAAACAACATAAACGGGCCGGGCCGGGCCGGCAAAAAAATTGAACGGGCCATACGGGCCGGGCTGGGCCGAAAAAAAAATTTTCGGGCCTGCCGGCCCGTTCTGAAGATTTAAGCAGGAACGATAAAATATGAGCTATTTTAACGGGAATAGGTATAAATGTGGCCATACTAGTTTGACAACATCAATATAAAAATGTACTGTGTATCGGCATCGGAGAATTACATTATGTGTAACCCGTTTTAATATTTTTTTAGCTGACTCATGCCGGTCCGAGATCACGCTTGCATTATTTTTCTACATGTAGACTGGCCGGACCGGTACTAGACTTAATTATTGGCAGAAAACATGATTTTTAAAATTAACAGCGATAAAGAACTTATGTTAGCTTAGTCTTTGGATATATACTTCTTGATGAGTTTTAAATTAATTTCTCAATAGTGCGAAAGTTTGACACATTTTCTGATTAATTTTAAATTGTAAGAGTATAAAAGTGATAAATTAAATTTATCCTTGAAATCCTTGAATCCTTGAATGTTGAAAGCCTAAGAATCTAAGTAATCATTAAGGTTGTTAATGTGTATTTGCTGTAAAATATACTGTAAAATCATTCCATAGATATGTATGCAGTATTCTTTAAAAGAATCTTAGTTATATGATAAAAATAAAGGAATCCCTATTAAAGGGATTTGGAATCGAATAGCGTTTTTCATTTTTGGTAAATAAAATACTTGTATAACTTTGTTGAGTTATAATAGTTTCTCAAATGATTGCAGGTTTTTCTTACTTCCCTTGCTATTGCTTCCGGAAATTCTATTCAAAACGCTAATTATAACAGTATTTTATTTGTTTGCAGTATTCTTAAATTGCTTGTATCAAAAAATGGATAACGCCATTCGATTATATAATTTCTGAATAAAGATATCTGCTAATCTTATGCGTTTTTGAGAAAAAAAAAATGAATTTAGAAATGTATCAGAAAGGAGCTTCTCTGAATTTAAGAATGAATTTGGATTTGAAATCTATAATAAAATGATATAGAAATATATTTATAAATCTTCTTTTATTAAACAGCTTCAAAATTAACGATGTTTTTAGCTTTCTTTCTTTTTTCTTTTATTCTAAGCCATATTAATTTTTTAATGAATCTTTATTCGAATGTTGAAAGCCTAAGAATCTAAGTAATCATTAAGGTTGTTAATGTGTATTTGCTGTAAAATATACTGTAAAATCATTCCATAGATATGTATGCAGTATTCTTTAAAAGAATCTTAGTTATATGATAAAAATGTGAATTTTTTAGAAATCGTAAAAATTGTAGCGGGCCAAAACGGGCCGGGCCGGGCCGGGCCTGTTTTCGCTGATTTTTGTACGGGCCGGGCCGGGCCTAAAATATAAAAATTATAACGGGCCGGGCCGGGCCCGGGCCGAACTTTTGAGTTTTGCAACGGGCCGGGCCGGGCCGAAATCACTTTCCTACGGGCCGGGCCGGGCCGGGCCTGGAAATTCCGGCCCGTGCAGACCTCTAAGACACATTGCATTTTAAAGTATATTTTTTTCCTATACTATGTGTAAAAATTAAAAATGTGCGGCATTTAGAAGTTTAAAAATTTTCAATAGCGTAAATTTAAAAATTAAAATTTTATTTCTTCAAATTGTTGCACTCAAGTTTAGATAAAATTATTATGTATGTATCATAAATTAATGGATAAAATAAATCACGTGAAAAACATGCTTATTTGTTTTTATTTCATTATATTACATCATATCATCTATTTTGACACGCCAAGTGAAATATTTTTTATTTATTTATTAAATTCTTATTCATTTAAATTACTAGCCGCCTCTGGTGACAAGTTTGGCCTAAATTCCCTTAAAATTATGCTGAGCTTTACAATATTTTACATTTATTCATAATCTTATTTACTTGCGTCTACAAATTTTGATAGAGAAATCGACAAATCAATGCGACCAAGATAGCATTTAGGGGAAGATTTCAGTATTTTTTTCTGGTTGTCGCGATTGATGAAAAAATCCGATTTAGTGCCGTCAAACCGTTTTTCATTTGTTAATTTAATGATAAAATGTTTTGAAGGAGCTATTAAACTAAACTGAATACGAAGCACCCATAATAGTCGTTCAATTCGTCCGTCTGTCTGTAATAACAATGCAATGTTATAGTGCATATAACAACGCAAAAATTACCCAACTGAATGCTTTGAAATTTAAAATATATAATAATTGTAAAATTTTGTCGAGTCATCGGATGTATGGTTTAATTACAGGGACACTCAAAAGTTTTCCGCTAGATTACAGTCAATAGGGAAAAATGTTTCAACAAGTGCATTTTAATGGTGTTACAGTCTTTCAAACAGAATGAAATTGATATACATTTACTTAAGTGTACTAAAATATGCACTCTGTTACAATATACGGTGCAAAAAATGTTTATTATTCATTTACAGGGCCACACAAAATAATTCCGTTACATAATAGCATAGGGTAAAGCTTTGTTTTCGGCGTTTTTTAATCATGTCAAATTATTTTACATTCAATGAAATTGATAAACGTTGCTGAGATTTACTATGAGTTACATCCTGTATCATAGAAAGTGCATAATATTTACAGGGGTACACAAAAAATTTCGGATACTATACTGAAACTGAAATACTGTATATTATAGATGACTAGCTGACCCGCCCGGCCTTGCCCGGGTCCGTAATAATAATCTTAAACGAACTTGAAATTATTATGATTTTATCTTTAACTCGAAATATGTGTAAATACACTATTAAAAACTTGACCCTTTTGCTGCATCGTCACTCCAATGCTTTTATAGAAAATGATTACTTCAGCCTATTATGGAGCATTCTCATAGGTCAAAAGAGAGATATTCTATAAAAGCGGGGAGTGATGATACAGCAAAAGGGTAACAGTGTAACAGAAAAGAGTAACAATTTTTTACAGTGCACATTATATTAAATACGTGCCCCCTGACTGTGTCAAAAATTGGTTAAAAAAAAAGTAATATTTAGCTGCAAAAGTATCCAAAATAATTGCAATGGGAAACGCAGGAGGGAATATGTGTCCAACGATTGCGTGATTTTCGTGTTAAACTGTTGATATTTATCTTTAAAATTACTGTTAAGTGACTTAACTAAATACTTTTTTCACATAGATATCCCTAGTGAAATATTTTGAATTTCAAACTAATTATATCACTCTTAAATCCGACTATACCATAATTGAAATCGATTCTCGATGATTAGCTAAAAGGTTAGTATATAGTTTATAGTATTATAATTTCAGAGCCATTTTACAAAAATAGGTGCATATTTTTTATCAAACATGCGTAATGTTCATTCTGTGAACAAAATCCTAACCGTAACCTAATTGTATTGCAATCATAACTTGGCTGTAACCTAGCTGTATCTTAACAGTAACCTAACTGTAAATTAAATATACCATAAATGTAACCTGGCCGTCACCTTATCATAACCTACCCATAATCTAACCACAACCTAACCGCAACTTAACCTTAATCTAACTGTAACTTAACCATGACCTAACTGTAACCTAACCAGAAAATAAATATAACATAAGGCTCACCGGAACGTAATTGCCACCTAACTGTCACCTAACCGTAACCAAGTTCTAATCTAACACTAACTATAAACGAAATATCTTAACCATCTCGTGCTAAATACTTAGTTTCACTTTCTACCGCTACGGAGCGCATTACGTTTTGTAGAACATCCGAATATTAGGTTTGGATTAGATTCATGTTCATGGAAATTATTTTGTCTTCTTCGGATACGATTATGGTTGTTTGGAATATTTTTGTTAAGTTTAGATTCGGTTCAATTCAGATTTCGTGGTTTTTTTCCTTTCAAATGAGAATTTTAAGTTCGGTTCGGGTTGTACTTTCATGGAAATTATTTTATCTAGTTCCAATGAGGTTATACTTCACTGAAATATTTTTGTTAGGTTCAGATTAGGTTTGGTTCAAATTTCGGGACTTATTTTTTTTTTTTAGAAATTTTCTGGTTCGAATTGGGTTTATGCCCATGGAAATTATATTGTCTTGTTCGTATCTGGTTATAGTTATTTGGAATATTTTCGTCGGATTCAAATTTGGTTCGATTCAGATTTGAGGTGTTTTTTCAAATTGATTTTTAAGGTTCTGGCTGGATTCAAATCCAGAGAAATTATTTTGTCTTGCTCGGGTCCGGTTTTGGGTCTTTGGAATATTTTTTCGGGTTCAGATGTTATTCAATTCAGATTTCGGTTTTTTAATGGAATTTTTAGGTTCAAGTTGGGTTGCGCATCAACGGAAATTATTCTGCATTGTTTGAATGAGGATATGCTTCTCTGGAATACTTTTGTGAGATTCAGATTTAGTTCAGTTTTTTAGGTTCGGATTGGGTTCATGTTCATGGAAATTTTTTGTCTTGTTCAGATCCGGGTATGATTCTGTGGAATATTTTTGTCAGGTTCATATTTGGTTCGATTCTAATTTCAGGTATTTTTTTCGAATGGAATTTTAGGTTCGGATCGGGTTCATGTCCACAGAAATTATTTTCTCTTATTCGAATCCGGTTATGGTTCTTTCGAATATTTTGATCGGATTCAGACGTAGTTTGCATAAAATTTCAGGTTTTTTTCAAATGGAATTTTTTAGGTTCGAATCAGGTTTATGTTCACGGAAATTATTTTGTCTTACTCTTATCGGGTTATAGTTCTTTGGAATATTTTTATTGATTTCAGGTTTCGTTCTGGTCATTTTTCGGGTTTTTTCAAAGAAAATTTTTAGTTTCAGGTCGGGTTGCATATACACGAACATTATTTTTCCTTGATCGGATTGGGGTATGCTTCATTTGAATATCTTTGTGTGATTCAGATTTCATTCGGGTCAGATATCAAATATATAGTTTTTTTTCAAATGGAATTTTTAGGTTCGGGTCGGGTTTATGCTCCTGGAATTTTTGTCTTGCTTGGATCGGAGTATAGTCTGTTTTTTTCTGGTTGAGATCGGGTTATGTGTTAATATGCCTAAACATTATGTTTTGCTACTATTCTTTTAGTGACTATTTTTGATATATAATTTATTTTGCTATTTGATAATTTATTACTGTGTATGAATCATCTGCCTATTCGAACAATCGTACGTCAAACAGCAATTTCATTTTTGTTTTAAAAACAAAGTCTTAATAAAATATTAACTTAAATAAAATGCATTCAAATTTAATCAATGATTTAAAAAAACTGCTAAAAAAGCCTCATATATACATATTACAAATTTAAAATTTTTTCGCCAAAACTAACCTTTATACTATCTTAATTTTCTTATAATAATATTTCGTACTTACTTCAAATTATTAAATTAAAATCTTGTTTCTAAATCTAATCTGTTAATCCGTATGCAGACGATATAAATTCTTAATTTGCCTTAAAAAACATTATTCCAGTATGCGTAAATTTAAAAAGATGGCTCTAAATTAAAAATATTCTTAATTAAAACTTTATTTCTTAATAATCCAAATAAAACTGATTTCTTCTATGTTTTTATCAACCCTTTTTAAGAAAGTCTTATTAAATTTATTCCAAACCCATACCTTTAAAAAATATCATTATTTTATTTTATCTATTTATTTATTTTTCCGCCGTCAACGATAATTTGCATATTAATAAATTCATTTCTTTTCTTTTTCTCTTAAAATTAATCATGTGTATAAAAATCGTCTGCCTAAGATATTTTAAAATCCCGATTCAATTATAAATTGGTTAAATAATATTTTTTTAAAATAAATTTATCGTCTGTTTAAAATAGCCTCGTAACTGGACAAGAATTCTGTTTACATGAAAGAATAATAGTTTGAGGTTACCGAATGTTCCAGAACTTTCTTTTGAGTTTAAAAGGGGGAAGTCTCGAGATGAGAAGAAGATTCAGAAGATTTCTTGGGTTGCTTCTTCGATGAGGACAGCTCGCTGAAATAATGATGGAATTTTTGCAAAAAGGAGCTTTTCCTTCCTCATTATCACGAATTTAATAAATGAATTTACAGCAGCCCATGACTAATTATTGGATCTTCTACATTTATTTATTATTTTTGTTTTTTCCCTCGCTTGCCATGACTGCGTGTTTCTTTTTAACCAGTGGAAATAATTCGAGTTCTCCTTAAATCGTCACAACTAATCGAAAAGTCGCACAGGATAGGTAATGCCTGTGCTAGTGCCTGTTTCGGATTTTGAAATGAATCTAACGAATCTACTGAAACGAAGTGATGACAAAAATATGGATCGTCGAAAATTTCTCCCGCCATGGTTGAAAGTGTTATTAAGCAAGAATTGCCATTATCTTTTGATTCCTCGAGTGAATGTAACAGAGGAGATTTTAATGTTAAACAGCTTTCTGTCCGAGTGGTTTGAAAGATTTCTTCTAAATATCTCGTGAATTCCTGAGGCCTGATATTCCACCTTTTTGCTGTTTATGTGTAACTGATGACTCAAGATAATCATGGTCATAATAACAAATTTTTGAAAGTTAATGATTTCAAAGTGGTGAGTATGTGAAAGGTATTCGATGAGGAATTTAATGAAGATTGGATTTTATTGAAGATTGTTCTTGAACTGTAAGTTTATTTTATTAAATGTTTTGATTATTATTTCAATTCTATTTATGATTGATGGAAAGTATTTATTATTTATTTATTTATTTATTTATTATTTTATTGATGAGAGTAATTTGAAGTTAATTTATTAATTTACTAATTTATTTATTTATTTGATTATTTATCTGTGAATCTTATTTACTTACCAATTTATGAGCATTATTATTATCATTATTATGTGTTGTAGATTGAAATATTTTATTCTTAAGGATTTAATTGAGGAGTATGATGTTCTTAAGATATTTACTGTTACTTATTAAGACTATTATGACATTTTTATGCACGATTAAAGGCAATTTTGTAATAATAAGGAATTATATAAAAAACTTAGTAGCTCAAGTTTACTTTTAAAAAGTACATTTTCTATTTTATTGATATTTGTTTGTTATCAAGAACTATTCTCAGAATGCAGTATTTTCATGATAATGTTCCTACAACTAGACATTTGAGCTGAAAATTAAGTTAACATTTATGTTTTTCATTTTATTTGTTAGAATTTCTGGTTACAGTGAGCTTTGGTTCCCGGATTCTTATAATTTATTTAAATTCAGTAAGACTATGGAACTGTGCAAGGCTGTTGCTAGAATTTTGACTGATAAATATGATTAATTTTTTTGTAAATTTTGTGATTTTAAGTAAGGAATTACCTATAATTAAAATTTTTGAATATGTTTATGATCTATAAAATAATAGAATTAAAAGTTGATCCCAATTTAAGGTATATCTCTGATATTTATAATTTCTGTTTTATTAGATAAAATTTCTTGTTAAAATTAGCATCTAAATATAGTAATTTTGAAAAAATATGTAATTGATAGAAATTATTAACTTTGAAATTTATTGCGAATGATTTTACGATCAGGATTTAATAAAGAAAATAGAAGTGCTTCATTTATTCTAATGAGTAAGAATAAAAAAATTATGGAAGATCCTAAGTTCGTACCGTTTGACCCGAGTTCTGGAATGAACCTTTTGTCTTGGTTAACTTATTTTGATAAAACATGTGATAGGGAACAGAAAAATCTAGAATGGAAATTTAATTCTATTGCGCAATATTTGAAAGGTGAAGCGCAAAAAATTTATATCAATGACTGTTTAAATTGTACGGATTATGAACAAATTAAGAAAATTTTGATAGAAAGACTCATTGAATTAGACTTCCCGAGTTTTTCTGATTTTTCAAATCTGAAATTAGATAATTTAGACAATTTAGAAACTTATTTTCGTAAGAAAGTGGAAATTGGTAGGAAATTACATCTTAGTGAAAATATACTATTACAAGGTTTAACTGATGGTTTAAAACCAGAATTCAAAAACAGTATTATTATAAATCCTCCTAGTAGTACCACCGAATGGTACCGGGTTGTCAAACAATTCGTGGAAGTTTCCACCCCACTAGTTTCAAACCAAGTAATAAATCAACCATCAGCTAGACAAAATTTTCAACCTTTTCAACCAACTAGGCCCTGGATTCAGCCAGTTAGGCCGAATACTACACCTAGGAATTGGATTCCCCAAAGGCAATCTCAGTTTCAAAGACCTAGAGTTTGTCAAAATAATTATATTCAAAATTCATACCCTTCAAGACCTTGTAGGATATGCACAAATAGGGGTGTGAGTAATGCTTTTCATTGGGAAAGAGAATGTATTTTTAGGAATGAGTTGCCATCCTCTGATACTCTTCCAAATATCTCACAAAATAATTCTCATAATGTTTGTCAATTAATTGTGTATGGATGTACAAATAATTATAATTTACCATGTGTTGTAGATACTGGTTCAACTATTGCATTATTGCCACTTAAATTTGTTAAAAAACTTAATGCTAAAATTGAAACTATACCCTCAGT
Source organism: Maratus speculifer (assembly GCA_964019185.1). Lineage (NCBI taxonomy): Eukaryota > Metazoa > Arthropoda > Arachnida > Araneae > Salticidae > Maratus > Maratus speculifer. The sequence goes on along the minus strand of OZ025290.1, from coordinate 271,792,119 downwards.
TACCATTGGTCAGGCAAAAGGATTTTTACATATAAATAAAAAATGTAGTGTTCTTCTAAAAGTGGGTAAAATTAAAAAATATGTTAACTTTTTAGTATGCAATACAAATTTGGATTATGCTATTTTGGGGTTAAAAGAATGTTCTAAATTTAAATTAACCATAGAATGTAAAAATTGTATTGTAAGGCAGGGAAGGAAAATTATAACTAACAGTATATCCATACATAATGAGAGATCCCTTCATTTCAATACAGTAAATATGGACCAAGTACAACAAAACAGGGATCAATCTAATGAATTTGTAACCTCTGAATATAAAAAAGATATGAAATTAAATACTGGTAATACTGTAGCAATAGATAATTATGATAATGAAACACTGAATGTAAATAATCATGATATAGAGTTACAATCTACTTGTGGAAATATTATGAAAAATGAAGACTGTGTTGAATATGATCACGCAATTAATGTGCATCCTGATTATAGAGGTTCCATGACTCTTCAAAATTTTCGCGATAATTCGGATTCAGATTTAACTGGGGAAATAAATTTAATTCAAGATGTAAATTTAAGGGAATTAGTTCATATTTATAGTGATATTTTTGCAAAGCATAAATATGATGTGGGTAGGATTAATATTGAACCACAACGCGTTATACTAAACTCAGACCTACCTATATCTTTGAGGCCCTACCGAACATCTCCTCTCGAAGAAATAGAAATAAAAAACCAAATTCAATCATTGTTAGCAGCCGGACTGATAAAGGAAAGTAATAGCCCCTATTCTGCCCCTGTTACACTAGTTATGAAAAGAGAGGAAGGTAAAAAAACGCGATTATGTATAGACTATAGAAAATTAAACGCAATAATTAAAAATGATGCAGAACCCTTGCCCCGTATCGATGGAATTTTAGATAAATTGAGTAGTGCTCAGTATTTTTCAACTTTGGATTTAGCCTCTGGCTACTGGCACATACCAATACATCCATCCGATACAGAAAAATTAGCATTTGCAACCAATTTTGGACTTTTTGAGTGGCTCGTGCTCCCTTTTGGCATAAAAACGGGCCCTCCCATATTCAATAGAACCATTCGAAGAATCCTTAATAAATATAAAATAGACTTTGCGTGCCACTATTTTGATGATATTATAATTTTCTCTTCCTCATTAGAAGAACATTTAAACCATTTAGCTCAAATTTTTAACATTTGCAAACAAGAAAACATTAAACTTAAACTTTCTAAATGTAAATTAGGCCAAAATAAAATCAATTTCTTAGGTTATGAAATTACTAATGGAACAATAACACCAGCAAATGCCAATATTGAAACCATCAAAAATTTAAAACCTCCTTCCAATGTGAAAGAGTTACAACGATTTCTAGGTTCCATTAATGTTTACCATAAATTCATAAATAAATATGCTGAAATTAGATATCCTCTAAATCGATTACTTAAAAAAGACACAATATGGGAATGGAACTCAGAGTGCCAGGAGTCTTTTGAAAAATTAAAAAATTCTTTAATTGCTAAACCCATCCTCAAAATTTATTATCCTAAATTACCTTTACATATGTTTGTAGATGCCTCTCAGATAGCAGTAGGTGCCGTTCTAAAACAACCTGATAAAGATAATTTCTTACATCCTATTGCTTATCATTCTAGAATTTTGAAGAGTTATGAACAAAATTATTTCATAACTGAATTAGAATGTTTAGCTATTATAGATACTCTTGACAAATTCTATCATTACTTTCATGGTGTCAAGTTTACAATTCATACGGACCACGCATCTCTAGTATGGTTAAAGAGTGTTAAAAACTTAAGAGGTAGGCTTTTTAGATGGTCACTCAAACTTAGTAAGTTTGATTATGAGATAAAATATGAAAAGGGTTCAACAAATGTCGAAGCAGACATGTTGTCACGAAATCCTGTTTGTCATTTTAATCAACATATTAGTTTATTGCTAGATAGGAAAGAAATTATAGAGATGCAAGACAAAGACAATGTTTGTGACAAAAAATATAAAAAAGAGAATGGAATTATTATAGTTCAGAAAAAGGGATTCAAAAAAATTGTTGTACCAATGTCATTAAGAAGAAAATTACTCCATATTGCTCATGATAATTTTGGACATTTAGGAATTCAAAAAATGCTTAATTTAATATCTCCCAACTATTATTGGCCTAATATGACAATAGACATTACCGAATTTGTTAAACATTGCGATACCTGTCAGAAAAATAAAAAACCAAAACAGAAAAGATTCGGCTTATTACAAGCTATGCCAGCAACAGATCAACCTTTTGAATGTCTTTCTATTGATACTGTTGGTGGATTTAACTATTACAACTCAACAAAAAAATTCTTACACATAATAATAGATCATGCAACTAGATTTGTTTGGGCTTTTCCCTCCAAAAATGTTACCACTGAAACATACACTAACTGTTTAAAACAAATTTTCAATATCAAAGCACCTCAAAAAATACTTAGTGACAGGCATAAATCTTTCAGATCTCCAAGGTTTAAGAAATTCCTTAGAAATCATCATGTTCAACAGCGTTTTACATCTGCACATCATCCTCAGACCAATGGAAAAGTAGAGCGAGTTAATCAGACTATAGTTACCAGGCTTAAATGTAAAGTTAATTCCACTTCTTCTAAAATACCTTGGACTAGATTATTAAACCAAGTCATCGAAGAATACAACAATACGCCCCATTCTATCACCAAATTTCCACCTGCCTATTTATTTTATGGTCAATTGCCTTATGAATCTCCTTTAAAACAAAACTATTACCCATCAGTAGACAAAGCCCTCAAAATTGCGAAAGCGCGAACTCATGAATTTCACCTTAAAAGTAAAAGACTCTATGATCGAAATTTTGTTGAATGCCCATTAAAAATACAAGACTCTGTAATTTATGAAGAATTTAAATACCCTAACACTCGAAAATTAGAACCTACTTTCTCTGGACCATATAAAATTATAAATAAACTTTCTGATGTAACTTATGAAATAGATAAATTTAATTATGAGACAGGACAGAATTCCGTTATTGTGCATGTTTCTAAATTAAGACCCTATTTTTCACCCGAAGATTTTAAACTGTTTCATGAGCAATCCAAAAAACAAACAAAACCTCAGATACAATCACTAGATCAAACTAAAGTCAAGACAATAGATTAAATTTACCATAAACAACCATAAAAAAATACCATAAAAAACTTTTACCATAACCATTTACCCAATACCATTAAACCATTAAACCATTAAAGCCATTTACCATAAAAAAACCATAATTTTCAACATCAGCGGGTATGTTCTTGGAGCGCTACAAGAATATTACTTGTTTTTAGGAGTTTTTGGGATTAAATTGGGCTCCTTATGCAGGCATAAGGTGAACACTTTGATTGTAAAAGTTTTCAAATTGATGTTGATAAATTAATTTTAAGGGCGTTTAAGTCTAACTATATTTACTCATTTATTTGACATTAGTATTACTCTATTTATTCAGCAGATATTATATGATAATAGTTATAAAATCTAATGACTCTACTCAAACCTATAACATAATATGTGATTTTCAGTGATTGTGAAAACTAGATATTAAAAGTTTTTCAAAAAAGCACACTATTTTTATTTCCATTTCTCAATTAAGAATGACAACTTTCATTCCTATTGTATTTTATTATTAAAGTTTATAAACCATGTTTGGATAAAACATTATTCTACATTTGGCATTGAAAACTTATAACCAAATTTGACAATTTTGTAAAAGAGTATCAGAGAGGAATTATTGTAAGGAAATACTGGTTGAGAGTCCATTTTCTAAGTAGTTAGATTTAATTTTATTTGGATTTTGGAATTATTATGATTTTTTTTATTTATACTTTCGGCTAGCAAAAAATACTTTCTTATGCTATTAGAAGATAAGAAAATTATTTAGTTGCTATGTAATTATTTTTATCCTCAACCAATATTTTCCCTATCAATAATAACAAACTGTGATATTTTCTTTTGATTATACTCTTGTTTTATTATTATTATTATTATTATGATTTCTATAATGAAGTTTAGTATTAATTATACTCTTATTGAAAAATATTAGGATATGGAGTCTTATTATACTATTACTTATTATTGTTGACATTGTTATTATTTAAATTTTTCTATATTATTTATTATTGATATTGAGAGTGATACTATTTATTATTAGAAATTTGACATATTATTAAAAAATGTTGGGACCCAACAAAAAACAAAGATTAAACTAGATTTGGAGATATTTAATTAAAGAGACTGTATTCACTGGACATTGAAAAAGACTCTTTTATATATTCTTGAAAGACTTTTTTCATTTAAAGGACTTATTTAAAATAAACTATGCATTAAGTCATTGTAGTTATTTAAACTTCCATGAGAACGAACTTTTATTGTTTTTATTATATTTTTATCTCTTGCTTATTAATATTCATAACTTATTTACTGTTATTATATGTATTATCTCCTATGCACTTACAAATGGTAAGTGATGTTGTAACATTATTGTATTTCTTTCAGGGAAATGCTCCTATTTAAATTCAATTCAGAATTATTTTCTGTTAACTATTTTATTTTAATCGCTAATATTTTTTATATTGCGTTAATTTTCGTTTCTTCCATCTCTTGGCTTCCTGAGTTTGACAGTTTTATTCCAAAATTTAACTTTTCTAAATTATTATATTTCTGTTGTCTGAACTTGTAGTTTTATTTAACTATCAATTTCATACAAAGTCTTGGGGAGGGGGGATAATATTACAAATTTAAAATTTTTTCGCCAAAACTAACCTTTATACTATCTTAATTTTCTTATAATAATATTTCGTACTTACTTCAAATTATTAAATTAAAATCTTGTTTCTAAATCTAATCTGTTAATCCGTATGCAGACGATATAAATTCTTAATTTGCCTTAAAAAACATTATTCCAGTATGCGTAAATTTAAAAAGATGGCTCTAAATTAAAAATATTCTTAATTAAAACTTTATTTCTTAATAATCCAAATAAAACTGATTTCTTCTATGTTTTTATCAACCCTTTTTAAGAAAGTCTTATTAAATTTATTCCAAACCCATACCTTTAAAAAATATCATTATTTTATTTTATCTATTTATTTATTTTTCCGCCGTCAACGATAATTTGCATATTAATAAATTCATTTCTTTTCTTTTTCTCTTAAAATTAATCATGTGTATAAAAATCGTCTGCCTAAGATATTTTAAAATCCCGATTCAATTATAAATTGGTTAAATAATATTTTTTTAAAATAAATTTATCGTCTGTTTAAAATAGCCTCGTAACTGGACAAGAATTCTGTTTACATGAAAGAATAATAGTTTGAGGTTACCGAATGTTCCAGAACTTTCTTTTGAGTTTAAAAGGGGGAAGTCTCGAGATGAGAAGAAGATTCAGAAGATTTCTTGGGTTGCTTCTTCGATGAGGACAGCTCGCTGAAATAATGATGGAATTTTTGCAAAAAGGAGCTTTTCCTTCCTCATTATCACGAATTTAATAAATGAATTTACAGCAGCCCATGACTAATTATTGGATCTTCTACATTTATTTATTATTTTTGTTTTTTCCCTCGCTTGCCATGACTGCGTGTTTCTTTTTAACCAGTGGAAATAATTCGAGTTCTCCTTAAATCGTCACATACATATACATATATTTACTGCATTATAGCTAACCACACATACATTCTAATATACGAAGTACCAACGATCTGACGTAACAGCTGTGTTCAAAAATCCTAAGTTAAACTGACATTTTGCCAGTCTTTAAAATTTAAAGGTCTTTGGGGAAAAAAAACAGTCACTTTTCAAATGAAAAAATCTGAAATTGGTTTCTTTCATAGAGTAAAAAGAAAGTAATAGAGTGGAAGTATTATCTCTGGAGGTGATGCTAAAAATGTAACCCTACATTAAGTCCAATTAAGTACCAACAAAAGTACGTGCTTTGACACGCCTATCAATTCAAACAGGTTTAAACCCGTATTTTTTTGCTCTTGTTTCTTAAAAAGAACTAATCTATCGCTTCACCGGTAAAAAATTATTAATTATTTTATCATATGTGTTTTAAATATCAATATAAAAAATTATTTTAACGTTTTGCTTGAAAATATAACATTCTTTTGTTAATACATTAAAATCGTCTGCAGTCAGAAATCTATATTTTAGATTAATATTTATTACTTAAGTTTTCATACATGATTTTAAAAGAATTAATTTGATATTTAATTATTGCTAATTTTCAAATTTCCTTCATTTTAAAAGCGAACATTTATTTTAATATATAATAATAGAACAAAGACCATTTTAAAAAAATTGCTATTTCCTCTTAAAATATGCTTCAATTGTAATTCATTTCTTTCAATTCTTCTTATAATACAAAATCCCTTCCACGTCCTTTTGTTTCGCACATTAAAATTTGAGCGATAAATGGTTTCATATTGCAAAACTTTTTTGAGGCTTACTTCACCTCCACTTATCTCATTCCTCTATGGGTTTCTTTAATTCTGTCTCAGCTTTCTCATTACTTCTGCGAAAACTTTTACACAACCAACCAACCGTAAACAAACGAAAGAGAAAAAAATTGGAAAAAAGATGATTTTTTATGCGAGTGACCTCTCGATTTTAATTAATTACTCAGTTAATAATTGGAATTTCGAAATTCTGAATCTCAGGTGCATCAGGAGAGATTTAGGGCTACTCTCAAAAAAATTTCGAGCTTCGTAGATGCAGTAGATTTTGCTAGCCATCGCAGACACACACACGGACACACACACAGACACACAGACAGAGCGTTTTGTTCTTTTATTAGTATAGATTGCTAGAAGTGCATATTTAGCTGAAATATGTGTTTTTAAATTTAACTAAATTTTTGCATATTGTGATTGTGTGTATAAATGCTGTCGATCATACAAAGGGTAACACAATAAAAACTGCACAGGTTACAGAATATCAACGAAAGTAGCTTAAATTTGGATTTAAATATGTTATGTATTTTTACGCTGAACTGCATTTAGTAAACCAAGATTTGTTTATAGGATGTGGGAAAATTATATACAGGGCCACGCAAAGAATTAGATACATGGCCGATGGAAAGATAATCTGTGTAAAAATGATTTCACTAGATTTAAGCGTCTTAATTAAACTTTAGTTAAATAGTGGCATACACGAATGTAAAGATAGAGGCAAAATGGACGGGTATACAAAATAATTAAAATATGCTACAGGTATATTGGGTATAAATATCTGTAAGTCAAATATCAACCTATTAGGCAACCTATTAGCACTTTACAACATAGTTGAAAATATTTAGGAATTTGGTTTGTATAAAAATTTTCTAACTTGCGTTAATATATTTGGATTGCTCTGTAATTTGTATATGTTTTTAATTGATATATAATCGCATCATATTTTGTACTCATGCATTTTTGCATTAGAATGTAATCTGAATATTTATAAAAATATTATTGTACGAACAGACCTCATTTGCCCCGTTTGACATACAATTTCCAACTTGTCCAGTATAGATGAGAAACAAAAGATGCTCCGGAATTCATCTATCGATGCCAATCATTTGAGGGTAAAAATTTTTAAGATTTCTAATTTTTGTACATCTTTTTGAATTTGTAATTTTCAATTGACCGCCATATTGAAACATAACGGCAGATGAAGCTAACAACGATCTCGATCGAGATCATAAGATTGTTAATGGTTTGTATGCGATTGAATATGTGTACTAGATACATGCTCAATCATATACAAATAAGCTCATATTTGTATTGTCTGTCATTAAATAAACAAAGTTCAGTCACACCCAAATCAGTTTATAAAATCTAGTACTACCGCATAATAAAAAATAGAAATATACATGTAATATACATTAAAGCTTGGCATACATTAAAAAAAATATTTTCCTGTAAGTACTGAAAAGTTGTGGAATGATCTTAGAAATATCCAAAATTATCATTAACAATATCATATATGATAGATACTTATCTTTGTAATGCACTGAAGGTTTTAAACAAGTAAGAAAAATCATGCGTTAAACATAGATTATGAAGCACTTTCCAACGCTTAATGAAATATTTAACAAAACTTCGTTAATTAGGGAAATAAGGCATATAGCCAAATATGTCCAATACTTTTGAACAGCCCTGTATTTGATCTGTCAGTTGATATACATATTATGAAATGGGAAAATAAGCAAGAAAAAAGATTAAAATTTCTTTTAGAGCAATTTGTACTAATAAATGGGAAACATACTTGAAAACTTTTGTTCAGCCCTGTAGTTACCAATCATGGTAGAAACTTCATTTTCAATAGGGTTCGTTCTAGGGTAAACGTCAATAACATACAAAAATTTCAGGGCAATTCGAGTATATTTACAGGTGTTAGCGCGAGGACAGACAAACCGACTGCATAAGCAATTTTCAAACAATGCATAAGCACTTTTCAAACTTTTGGAAAGTGTTAAATACGTTAAAATTCATTTGAACGATTCTCCCCCATAGGCCATAATGTAATGGTAAACTTTTGACTGTCCCTGTAAATAAATTAATCATGGTAGAAACTTCATTTTCATTAGGGTTCGTGCTAGGGTAAACCTAAATAATGTCCAAAAATTTCATGGCAATCCGAGTATATTTATGAGAGTTAGAGCGCGGACAGATGGCATAAGCACTTTTCAACTTCGTTGGAAAGTGCTAAAAAGGAAAAATAAGTGTGTTTTATAATGGTCTAATCGGAGGCATGATTTGAGATAAATTTAAAACTTTGTAATATTTTGTACGTTGGATTTATAATAATAATAAACACTTTACTTCTACAAATAACCTTAATTAAACAATATTTCAGATACAAAGCTCCAAAATTTAATCCTTTCAATAAAATATATAGAATTTTGGGATTATTATAGAAAAGAATTGATTTATTTCATGTTAAATATATATAAAAGTCTTAGTGTAACATCAATCAATCTTTAATAAATTTCTGATTACCTTTAACTCTGATCTTTAAATGCATTTCTTAAAGAAAATTTAAAATAATAGGCGGCATGATTAGATAATAGATGAAAATAGAGAGTAATAAAGTGAATTATACATACTTTTTTTAAAGTTATTACTTGTTCTGAAACTTGTAATAGCAGGTTGAGCCAGATATTATATGGGTCAGTATATAAAAATTGGATACTTTGTACTCATTGCTTATAATGTTTCGTTAATTAAACTAAAAACAAAAACTGAAAATTTTAATATACTGTTACATTTGTTATAAAAATTACCAATGATAAATGGACATATAATAATGCATAAGTAATTGATTTTAAGATATAAACAAAGTAAATCCCCACTTCAGTCACTGTTCCTTAGTACAAATTTCCTATATTAAATGTATGCTATAAACATTTCTATAAATAAGGTACCCTGGGGGTAATAACGCCATGTTAAGGATCTATCAATTTTCACGGCTTAGTTTTAGATTGTATTTTTCAAAAAAATATAGGATTTGATGCAGCAACTCATTGACTATCTCTATAAAAAAATAATTTAACAAACATGTATTCATAAAATGTAATGGCATTATTTCTTGACCAATACTGTTTGGCGTTATTACCCTTTTATGTGGGTAATAACGCCATGCATACAAAACTATAAAATAAAGTAAAATAATCCCATGTAAATTGCCAAATTATAAAAAAAATATAAACTCTAAATCCTTAGAAATCGACAAATTGCAATCTAAGCAATAGGTTTTTTTTTTTTTTTTTTTTGTGTGTGTGTGTGTGTGTGAAAGTGAAAAAAAAAGAAAGGGGGGGGAGGGAGAGGCAAAACAATATGAGACCCTGATCTTCTTTTTCCTTAAAATGTACATAAATTGAATTATTAGAAACATTGCCCTTTTTTAACTGTATTTATCTAAATCAGTGTTTATGTTTCGATGCCTGCATTCTAAGTGATCTAAAATGTTCAGCTTTTTGTGAAAGTAAAGGAAAAAGTGAAGTGGGGGAGCTTCAACAGAATATAACATCCTGAACTTTTGTTTGCTTAAAAAGTCCCGCTTAAATATAACAAAAATTGCACGGTTTTAACCATTTTTAATGTAATATTTTTATAGTGTGAAATTTTATAATAACTAGAGTTCTGCATAATAAATATTTTTGTTAACACTGTTATAGAAGTCTTACATATATTTTTTAACCTGTAAATTCCACACTAATGCGGATTCGCGCAGACCTAAAGTTAAAACATCGGCATTATATAAAACGTACTTTAATAAATTTGTATTTTAAATTAATTAAATAAGATTTTTGCAAAAAAATTAATATTCCATTGCGGTTTCTGATTAAATTTTATACATGATTCATGTGATTATGTTTCATTAGCACTATATTAGCAACAAAATTAACCTTTAACTGCTGTTAGTTATCTCAATAAATGCTTTTTTTTTTCAAATTTCAGAGTTTAACTTGTAATTTCCAGCTTAACTATAAGTACAGCTGAAATTCTCTTTCGTTTGGAGTCCTCGTACTGTTGTTAGATTATTTGTACAGATTAAATTTAGTTAGATTTAATCCTGTACAAAAAGTTTAAGGCAGAAAAGTACTCTAAGAGTTTTATTCATTGATCGTCTTTTAACCTTTAACTAATGTTACCGGTTGCACAGACGACCGCCTTTTTTTTCAATTTTTATAGTCAAACTTATAATTTTCAGTTTAACTGAAAACACTACTGAAATTTTGTTTCATTTGGAGCTTTAGACCAGAGACTTTTAAATAAGTGAATATTAATCATAATAGTCTTGTACAAAAACTGCATCGTATTAGTTATTCACCCTTTTATTAATCTTTCGATCTTGCGGTCTCATAGACTACTTCACACTAGGGTAGATGTGCCAGTAATGGACCACCTTCCAGTAATGGGCCACCTCGCACTTTTTGGTTTATAAAAAAATAATAAATAATAGTTAAGCTTTTACTATTTTTTTCTGAACTCCACCTTGCATGCTTTATAAGCTGGATTAATTTTTTACACTTTTCGTCAAAACAATTAGGAAGCAGAAAATAAAGTTTCATAGTTTTTCTGTTTTTCACTGAAAATCTTAATGAACATGTTAAGAGCTGACTTTACTTACTTAGTTAATATCTTTTTTATTTTTCCTTAAAAATTGAATGTTTTTGTTTGGTTAGCAATATAAAACACTGAATTTAATATACTAATGGCCATTTACAAAATTTTATTTATTTTTAAGATTTTAGGAGGTGTGGTCCATTACTGTATTATTTATTTCGTGATTTTCCAGTAATGGACCACCCAAGTGACCAATACAAAAAGTGTATTTTCAGTAGATATAAAATTTTTTGATTTAACTGAAAAGCTAAATAATCAAATTTAATACTTAAATTTTACCTATTAGAATTTAATAAAGGCAATTTCTTTATAAATAGTTGTTTTTAAAAAGTCATTCAAAATTGATACAAAAAACAAGCAGAACATTTGACAAAATATAGATGTGCCGTTACAAAAGAAGTTGTTTTAAGTTGGTTCAAAAATGTAAAATCATATTTGGAAGAAGATGTTATTAATACTTTCTTCCGAATTCTAAAGCATACAGAGAGATTTTTCAATAAGATTAAAACAAGGTTTCTTTTGTTCTCTTAAAACAAGAAAATTTTGGGACCAAAATCAGTTAAAGATGTGTATTATGTAGTACCAAATAACGAAAAAGAACAAATCACTGTTATGGGAAGTTTTTCAGCAAATAATGAGATTGTTCCATTTGTGATAATACATCCATATATGCATCTCTGAAGGGAAATTGTGGAATCAATCTGTGCCAAATTGATGGGCTATATGATTATCTGAAAAGGGTTGGATAGTGCAAGAATTATTATCTTTTTAAATGCATTCTAAAATTCCATATTGAATAGTTTGGACTATCGGAAAGGGATGATAAAATTGAAGATCTGTTATTTATATTTCATAGTTGCACAGCACATCATTTAGATAATGATATGAATGAAGATGGAGACTTTTTTTTTTTAATGCCTTATTTTATCTAAATTTCATTTCAGTAAAACATTGTCTTTATCTTATAAATCCTTTAAATTTATACATTTTGTTTTATATCTTTACAATATAAATCCTTTAATGTTAGTTAATAATAAACAGTTAATAATATCATTAATATTTTGTTTTATATCCACATTATAAATCCTTGATAATAATAAATTCATAACTTAAATTTAAATATTTTGTTTCATGTTTTTTCATTATAAATCCTTTAATGTAATGAATTTCTAACTTAAGTTTTAATATTTTGTTTTATTAGTATGCTTTCATTAAGTTCTGGAGCAAAATACAATTGAAACAAGTTGGAAATTGCAGGTAAAGCGTAGCAAATGAGGTGTGTTCGTACGAGAACGAAGTTTTAAAAATATACAGATCTTCCTGATATAGTAGACAATACTTCGGATACAGTACAGTGGTTGAACTCTTTGGATTCCTATAAACATACAGGAAGTAATTTTCATTACACATTAGCAACGTATATCATATTCATAAAATGTGGCACAGTTTAATATAATTAAAACATGTCCAAAACAATGTTTCCCTGTATAGCATTATGTAGTGGAATACTTTTGTGTGGCCCTGTAATTTAATAATAAACATTCTTTGTATCTCAAATTGTACAGAACTTATATTTTAGTATATATATACGTCATAGGTTCATGTCAATTTTATTATGTTCGAATGAGTGTAGCACCATTAAAATGCATTTGCCACTTTTTTCCCCATTGACTGTAATGCAACGGAATACTTTTGATAGTCCCTGTAATTGATCTAGGCATCTGATTATCATAAGATCTGAAATGATTCGACAAAATTATGTAATAATTATATGTTTTAAATTTCAAACGATTAAAATGCATTTTAAACTTTTTTCCCCATTAACGGAATACTTTTGATAGTCCCTGTAATTGATCTAGGCATCTGATTATCATAAGATCTGAAATTACTCGACAAAATTGTGTAATAATTATGTTTTTTAAATTTCAAACGATTAAAATGCATTTTAAACTTTTTTCCCCATTATCCGTAATGTAACGGAATCCTTTTGATTTTCCCTGTAATTGATCTATTCATCCGATTTTTATAAAATGTGAAAGGACTTGACAAAATTATGTAATAATTATGTATTTCAAATTACAAACGATTCGGTTGGATAGTTCTTGCGTTGTTATATGCGGACAGACAGACAGACGGAAGGACTGAAAGACAACAATAGGTGCTACGTATTACATAATTACGAACGCACCAAAAAAACAATTATCTGTAATTTTTTGAAGGGTGGCCCATTACTGGAACATAGGCGGTCCATTACTGGAACATAGGTGGTCCATTACTGGGCTTTTGGGTGTTTAGACATATTTCTATTATTTAAAATTAACTTTTTATTTCTATTGGGAAATGTTACTATGGGATTAGTTAAATATTGTTGAAAGATTAATACAATATGAAAAAAATTGGAATACAATAATTATAACTAATTAATAAAAAAATATTTTTTAGAGAAATTCCTTAAGGGGGTCCATTACTGGCACATCTACCCTAGTTACGTTACAATTTCTGTCACATTAATTAAAGGTTAAATTTGTAAAATTTTAAGAAACAGAACGCCGAGAAAGCTGACGATTAAAATTTACGACGAACTCAATTGAACAATAAAGTGGGAAATAAATAGAAACCTGATTTTGAAAATGTTGGGATTAGAATATCAAAAACATTTTGATATCGCTTTATTTATAAGAGTTTTAAAATTCTTTTTACATTAGTGTTTTTATTTTTATTTATTTATTATAGATATTATTTTAGATCAGTTTTGGGCACAGAAACCTTCTTAATCTAATCATTTCCATTATGACAATAATGCTGTCTCTTACAGAATTGTAAAAAATAAACCCACTTCGGATGTAGCTCCGCCATTGTAAGGAATACACCGGGGTAATAACGCCAAAGAATGACGTTATTACCACGTTATACTTATTGCGCAGTACATTTAAACTAAAAATTATTTAGCGAAGATATGCAAAATTTTCTACAACATTTTAAAAGTCAGGAAATGCACTACAAATCTATGTAATAAACAAAGTATTTCGTGATAAATACACTGACGGAAAAAAAAATCCCAACACCAAGAAAGACTTGTGTTAGCGAAACGAAATTTTGTAGGCGTGTTTATACATCTGAAAGATGACATTGATTCAAATTTCGGGCTTCGCGCATAAGTGTGGCGCTAGTAGCGCCACTCACAACAATAAAGTCAGGTTCGCTTTAAACGAGTGCTGTAAAGTTCGTGAGCATTTTTTCTCTTCAAAATTTGACGAATTGAGTTGAGGTTGATCATGAATGCCTTTAATAAGACGAAGAAGCCATTATCATCAGCTCCCCGAATTGGAAAGAGGTCGTAAATTAGGGCTACGAGAAAGTGGATTTTCTTTCCGCGATTTTGCAGAAAGACTTGGACAGAATGTATCCACTGTGCATGATTGTAGAGAGCAATGGTCAAGGGATGGTATTGCCTCAAGAAGACCAGGTTTCGGGTGACCACGTGGCACTACATAGAGGGAAGACTGTCGTATTCGGCGTACGCCTGTGGCTCATCGTATTGTGCCTGCGACAGAAATTTGAGTCGCAGTTGGTACCACAATGACACAACGAACTGTTAGAAATCGGTTACTTCAAGGACAGCTCGATGCAAGGCATGCATTCCACTGACTCTAAGCCATTGCCGTTTGCGACGCCAATGATGTCAAGCCAGAGCTCACTGGAGGATGGAGTGGAGATCTGTTGTGTTTTCTGATGAAAGCATGTTCTGCCTTCGTGCCAGTGATGGCCGTGTGCTGGTCAGAAGGAGGCCAGGGGAACGCCTGCAATCAAACTGTCTGCGGCTTAAAAACACTGGATCTACAATCTGGAGTCATGGTCTAAGAAGCAATTTTCTATGACACCAGAAGTACTCTCGGGCTTATCCCAAGCACATTGACTGCAAATTTGTAAGTCTGTCCGGTAATTCAACATGTAGTGCTGCCATTCAAGAAAAGCATTCAAGGGGCGTTTTTCAACAGGATAACGCGCACCCTCATGCCGCTACTGTAACGCAACGTGCTCTACAGAGTGTCGACCTGTTACCTTGACCAGCGAGATCACCAGATCTGTCTTCCATTGAGCACGTACGGGCTATCATTGGATGAGAACTCCGGTGTCATCCGCAGCCAGCACTGACCATCACAGTATTGACACAGCAAGTACAACAAGCATGGAACTCCATACGACAAAGTGACATTCGGCACCTGTATGACACAATGCATGCACGTGTGCAAGTATGCATTCAAAATTCTGGATGTTATAGCGACTTTTAACGTAACAACATTTCACATTTGAAATGCATTTTATTGACCTTAAATTAACCTATGATCTCAAAAATCTAATCAATTAAACATTTTAACTAGACAAATGCACTGTCCAAATTTCATTACTCTACAATAAGTTTTTCTTGGTGTTGGGATTTTTTTTTCCGCCAGTGTATATATAGTCTTCACACCGAATTTGCCTCGGAAATTTTAGATCAAACGTTAATTGTAGATGCTTCTAAAAGCGATAAGGCCTACAAATGGAACAAATTTAACTTTAAGCTATTGTTTGTATTTTATGTGATTCAGAGTCCTTCTGAGCAGAGCTCATAGGTGCCATTTTCCAGATAATTTCATAATTGTGCTTAATATTAGCACTAGACGTTATTACCCCACCTGGCGTTATTACATCAGACCACCTTATTATTAGCTTTTGCTATTATATGTTTATGCCTACACTACATGACTAAAGGCTGCCTTCCACTTGCGATTTTAGAGGTTTTCTTAAATATCTAGCAAAATACATAAGAAATTATTCTGAAACTCCAGGTGAGTAACAAAATAGCACAGGTCATATGCTTCCGTAAAAGTTTTTTTTCCGAAATTTCATAGGAGATCGTCAGCAAATTGAAAAAAACGAAGATCTATTTTATAACCCCGTCAAAACTTACGTAACAAAAGCGTCCAAACTGGAGATTACGATTAAGTAACTTATTTTAATAAATTGTATTAACTTTTATGAGGATGACATGTATACTCGTAAAAAAAATTAAGGTTTTTATAAAAACGTCCCAAATTTTGCCAAGTTTTTGCTTATAATTTGCTGAGTTCTGTTCTTAATATTTTGTTCCAAGTTTTGTTCTAAATATAAAAATTGTTCTTTTTAGAAAATATGACAAACAACATTGCACATAATGTCCTGTAATCACAATTAAAAAATAATAAAAATTGTATCAAAAATGAGCAAGTTTACCAAATAATATTTCATTACGCATGCGCGTGAACACAATCAAAATATAATTTGCATAATGTTTTAGCTAAATGTGTTGAGCAACTTTTGTGAAAGTCTCAAAAACATAGCTTGAAAATTGTGAAAATTATTGTCGATAGAATAAGCTAAAAATTCGTTATTCCCAAAGTGAGCAAAAAGATGGCGGGCTGTAATAAATAAATAAATAACGAAATACATTAAAGGGAATTTAATGGTTGAAGCGATCAAATTATCGGTGGTTCGTGCCTCCATGTGCCTATATGAGTTGACATTACTGTTTGATATCTTTATTCCATTTGTTATTCCAATATTTTCTTAGATTGCATTCAATTCAATTTTCTTCCCTTTTTCGTAAGTTTTTGTTTAGAATATTACAATGGGTGTTTTTTAATGTGATATTTTGTAATTTTTTCATGTGACAAGCGTGTGAAGTATTATTTAGCATCTTTAAATTAGAGTTTCGGTTACTTCACTGCTCGAGTTTGTTACCTTTTTAACGTCATGTTACGTATTCTTTATATAAATTAAACATATGCCATCTTAACTCTTTCATTAATTCGGGCCTCATATGAAGACAAATAGGTGTCTCTCTCTAAAGAAAAAAAAATTTGCATTCATTTGTGGAGATCTGATTTGTGGTCAGATTATAGCTAGAATGCAGCACAATAATAAAATTATTTTATAATGGGTTCTCATTTGTCACAAAAAAAGTTTTTTTTATGAATAATGAAATGTAATGAAAAATAATTTATGGATTAAAGGGTTAAAATTAGAGATTTGGCCAGATTTTGTTGAGAGGACTTCGTTGTTTTTTGATTTTCAAATGTATTACACATACATATATATATATATATATTTGTATTAATATAGCTTAATATCTTCACAAAGATCATAATTCTAGGAAATAAAAAAAAAATTATCCCGCATTAGAATGACTACAAATAGCATATTCGACTAAAAATAACGGACTGTCTTATTAACATAAAAATGAAAACGATATTAAATGTCCTCGAGAGCTAGGATGATTACAAACGAGAAACATCATTTCGAAAAGAGCAGTAATTCATTCAGATTTAAATAGTACTTGAATGATATTAAATAATAGAGATTAATTTTTATAATTTGAGCGCCTCCAATAAAATCAGAATGATTGTGCTATTTTTTTCATCTATAAATAAATACAACTAAGAAAGAAAATCGTGAAATACGCTTACTTTTTTATTGCAGTAAACTAGATTATAATTAAATATTTTTTAGGGATAATGTAAAAAAATTTATCAAGGTAACTTACATCTTGAACCAGACACTACGTCATTTGTAAAAGCCCTTTGCAGGTTAGAAAATAGAAGATAGATGTTTAATATACAGTGTACCCTTACAAAAGAAATATTTCATTTGATGGGTTTTCATAACTTATTTTGAAATAATTTATTCATATAAAACTGCAATTTGATGTTGTTTGAACAAATTGTCAGAACGTTTATGTTACGTTTTCTACTTCTACCAACTATAGATACAGAGCTGGAAAAAACTTTAGGGCCATCAACAGAAAAAAAAAGTAAAAATCATACTCAGAGTTTCCCCCAAGTTTAAAAAAGGGAAGGGCACTACTGTTGTGGAAAAGGCGTTTTTTACATTCTTCAGGGCAGTTTTTTTTTTAATTTGTAAGGGCATTTTTATAGAATTGAGTTTAGAAACTTACTGCCTCTTTTGATGCGGCCGTTCTATCCATTTCTTTTTTTTTTTTTTTTTTTTTTTTTTGTAGCCAGAAGAAAAAAAAAGACAAAAAATGTCTATTTATCACGGGGAAAAATCGTTATTTGATTGAGGGGGAAATCTTGAAATTTGCCAATCAGTGCAAAAATCTTCAATCGATCGCAAAAAAAAAAAAAAAATCGCGGTTCAAAAAAATCTTGGAGAAAACGGAAATTTCGTTAAAGAATTGAGAAAAAATCCAAAAATATCTTCCAAAGATTGAAAAAAAGGCGGGGGCAACTGTTGTTAAAAGATCGCGAAAAAAAAATACAAATTTTGTTAAATGATCGCCAGAAAACATCAAATTTTGTTAAAAGATAGTGAAAATCGGCAGATTTCGTAAAAGATCGCGAAAAAACGACAAATTTTGTTAAAAGATTGTGAATAAAAAGACCAATCGTGTTAAAAAAGATCGCATAAAAAACAACAAATTTTGTTAAAAAATTGGGAAAAACGTCAAATTTTGTAAAAAAAATTGTGAAAAAACGTCAAATTTTGTTAAAAGGTCGCGAAAAAACCGGCAATTTTGTTAAAAAAATCGCGAAAAAACGGCAAATTTTGTTAAAAGATCGCAAGAAAACAACAAATGTTAGAAGATCGTAAAAAAACAGCAAATTTTGTTAAATAATCGCGAAAAAACGACAAATTTTGTTAAAATATCGCGAAAAAACGGCAAATTTTATTAAAAGATCGCGAAAAAAGGCTTATTTTGTAAAAAGATCGTGAAAAAAGTCACATTTGGTTAAAAGATCGCGAAAAAAAGCACATTTTGTTAAAAGATCGAAAAAACAGCACTTTGTTAAAAAATCGCGAAAAACGGCAAATTTTGTTATAAAATCTCGAAAAAATGGCAAATTTTTTAAAAAAAATCGCGAAAAAAACGAAAAATTTTGTAAAAAACGCAAAACAGCAAATTTTGTTAAAAGATCGCAAAAAAGGCAAATTTTTTTAAATAATCGTAAACAACGGCAAATTTAGTTTAAAGATCGCGGAAAACGACAAATTTCGTCAAAAGAACACGAAAAAATGCAAATCTTGTAAAAGGGGCGCGAAAAAAATTACATAGTTCGTGATAGGAGTTCCTGATATCGCCTTCTACCTCCCTCCACCTATTTTGACCGCGCGTTTTTTCCGCAGCTCTTCGATGAAATTTGATTTATCAATATTTATCTACCGCGATGCAAGATTTGTAAACGCATGATCCTAAGTGTATGAATGAGAAGACAACTGGAAGGCGTGCGTTCAGTACGGATGCAGCAGTAACGGCTGCGTTTTTTAAAATAAGAAACAAAAAAAGCGCTATTTCTTTCTTTTTTTTTTTTTTTTTTGAATGAGCGACAAGAAGGACGCTAGTTTTGGAAGAAGGGAGCTATTTTTAAAAATAAAGGGCATGATGGGCGGAGCGCCCTCCTGAAATTCTCTAGGGGAAACTCTGATTCATACTTTAACGGAAAAACAATATCATTGCAATATTATGCATAGAAAATTGCACAAGTGTTATTATTTGTTTAATTTACAATAAAATGTTTTCATAAAATAACCAAAAATGATCTTCTAGAACTAAATAATACAAAAAAAAAAAAAAAAAAAAAAAAAAAAGAGGATCAGTATATTAAAAATTTAAATTACAGAATTAAATAGCTTGTACATTAAATTTTAGTACTGACTTTTCCTTTATCACGAATGAATTAGTTACAAAGACTCTTTGGAAAAGACTTGGCCAGGTTTTTCATTTCGGAATGAGTATTTGTTTCTATATTTCCAGAATGGCTGCTTTCAGTTCAACAATTCAGTTCAAAGTGCTTTCTGTTGGTATAAAGTTGACGAACCAGGATTCCCCACAAATTTTCTTTGTGATTTTTGTCAGAACTTTTAACTGGAAAATCCAAAGTTTTGATGTTGTTTGCAGGTAACCAATCTGAAATTGACACACCAGTCTGACTCAACTAGCACTCAACTTGGTACACTCTTGCAAATATTAGCGCTATCTTGAAGCAATACCAAATTCTGATCCATAAATTTACCTTTAAGTGAAAGAAAATTATTATCAAGAATATTCTGAAAGTCAAAGAAGTTCACATTTATATCTGTGAAACTTGTATTTTTTTTTTTTTTTTTTTCATCATTAAAGTCTGCTGCCCAATTCATGTATGAACCATCACTTTTCACACATTTTGAAAACAAATATGGCTCACTTGGTAAATCATGCCAATAATATGTTAAATCATCTGTATCATCAAGGATGAATATTTTTTATTAGTAAAAACAAATTTTCGCCATAGATTTAAATATTAAGACATCGGAAGATGCGAATTCTAATTATATACATCAATGTGATGCTTTTTAAATTTGGTTTGGCTTTTATTTTATTTTTTTAACCCTTTCCGGCACACTGTGAATGGTGGGGTACCTGATTTTAATTCCAAACTTGCAAACGGCATCAATAATAGTTTAGTAAAATTTTACTTTTACAATAAAAGCTTAAATTAGGGGATTCAAAATATCTGAAAAATTCGTTTGTGAATTCCCGTGTCAGTCGATAATATCTCATTTTACTGTCAGATTTTGCCCGTGCCGGAAAAGGCTAATTGAAGAATTCGGTATTTTTTAACACATTTCTAACAGTTCTGGACGTTAGTTAGAGCTCTTTAGCAGATTTCACAGAAGAACAATAAGCACAATCTTGGTAGATTGTATATCGTTCTATTTTTCTTACAAGATGCTATTGCAATTAATTAATTAAAAAAGTTTATTCTTATCGACTTAGTTTTTAGGTGCGTTCGTAATTATGTAAATACTTAGCACCTATAGTTGTCGTTCAGTCTGTCCGTCTGTCCGTCCGTCAGTCTGTACGCATAGAAAAACGCAAAAACTACCCAACCGAATCGTTTCAAATTTAAAATATATAATTATTACATAATTTTGTCGAGTCATTTAAAATTTTATGAAAATTGGATGCATAGATCAATTACAGGGACAATCAAAAGTACTCCGTTACATTACGGTCAATGGGGAAAAATGTTTCAAATGCATTTTAATCGTTTGAAATTTTAAATATATAATTATAACATAATTTTGGCGAGTCATTTCAAATTTTATGAAAATTGGATGCATAGATCAATTACAGGGACAATCAAAAGTATTCCGTTTCATTATGGTCAATGTGGGAAAATGTTTCAAATGCATTTTAAAGGTGTTACACTCATTTAAATATAATAGAATACATGAACCTATGAAATATATATATATATATATATTAAAATATACACTCTGTATAATCTGTGAGGCAAAGAATATTTATTATTAAATTACAGGGTCACACAAAAGTATTCCACTACATAATTCTATAAGGGAAAACATTGTTTGGAGCGTGTGTTAATTATATTAAACTATTTCATATTTTATAAATCAAGCAGGACGGTCGTTCTGCCAAGCCAAGCTAGAAAAAAATAATATGCCCGCCAAACGAACAAACGCCAACAACATAACGACCGCTTAACTGCTTTATATACCCGAGACAACTTTCCCATGTTAAATCGACCAAACATGGCATTTTAAAATTTCGGATATTTAAGAAATGAAGTATCGCAGAGAAATAAAACAGAAACTAGAAGAATTTAATTATGAAAAGCTTCAATTTGAGATCAAATTCATCTTTATAAAAAAATTATTAAAAGAGATAAAGGATTTTTTAAAAACCGTCGAGGTACTGAAAATGATCATTTTTTTTTTTTTTTTTTTTTTCGTTAAACAATTTTATTTCAATCAAGGTGCAGACTTAAATAAGGGACATAAAGAAGTATAGAATGCATTTTCGGATAGGCAATTATTCAATCTACGTGCTTTTGTGAAATTCAGTTTAAAAAAAGGAAATTTTTATCCTTAAAAAGCAAGAAACTGTTATGTAATTAACAAACCATGCCAACTGCGATAAACCCGCCAACGATCGTGCACTATCCACATTACAATAGCGCAAATCAGTTTAAGTTAATATGTAGGGTTACTTCAAATTTAATATGCCTCGAGATCATTTTTTTAAATAAAACAGCGGAAGAGTTGATTCTTAGAAAGATATTTAAAATAAAACTAATTTTTGAAAGAAGAGATATCTTCTAAAGTGTAGTCATTTAAAATTATTAGCATTTAAAGTTTCATTCCTAATGTAAACAGAAGTTTTGAAAAAAAATTGAATTGAGTGTGATTTTTATATAAAAAGAGAACCATGGTAAAGGATATTCGCTTTGTATGTGAGCAAAGAATCAACATAGCTAATAACTTTGACGTCATTGTATGATGAAATACGATTTTACCATAAAATGTTTATTTAAAGAGGGTAATATCTCTGGAACTACCAAACCAATTGTACCAACCAAACCAATTTTGTACAATTATATTAACCAATAGTATTTTATATCATATCGATTTACGGCCACCTTTCCATTTTTATGCAAATTTCTAACCAATATTTAACCCGTTACCATCCAACGATACCATATAGATTACCTACAACTGGACAAAACTTTTAAATTTCAACACCAATATTTAAGTACGGAAGTGTCTGCTATCTAATGTTTGAATAAGAATTAATTTCGAATTCTAAAAACGAATTTGGGTACATTAGAATTTAATGTCAAATACGAAAAGATGGCCTCCAGACCAATATTAATCAGTTCTAATCATCAATAATAAACTACAGGCATTTCATTTGCGAGAAGACAAACCAATCATAAAATATCTTTGGCTCCATTTTCCTAGGAATAAATGAGTTCATGTTTTTAGCACTTTCCAACTAAGTTGAAAAGTACTTATGCATTCGGTTTGCCTGGCCGTCTGTCCGTCTGGCCGGATGGCCGTCTGTCCGCGCTCTAACTCTCGTAAATATACAAGGATTGCCATGAAATTTTTGGACGTTATTTAGGTTTATACTATCACGAACCCTATTGAAAATGAAGTTTCTACCGTGAATAATTTATTTACAGGGACAGTCAAAAGTTTTCAATATCGCCTATCGGAATAAATCGTTTCAAATGAATTTTAACGTTTATAACACTTTCCAAAAGTTTGAAAAGTGCTTATTCATTCGGTTTGTCGGATCTGCCCTCTAACACCTGTAAATATACTCAAATTGCCCTGAAATTTTTGTATGTTATTGACGTTTACCCTAGCACAAACCCTATTGAAAATGAAGTTTCTACCATGATTAGTTTATTTACAGGGAGAATCACAAATTTTCCATTGCATTATGGCCTATGGGGAAAAATCGTTTAAAAGGCGTTTTAAAGATGTTACACCCTGTCAAACATATTAAAATTTACATGCATTTAAGAGGTGCACTAAAATATGCATTCTATAAAATATGCGGTGAAAATATAGTATTATTTCTTTATAGGGGCACACAAAAGAATTCCATTGAATAATGATGAAGGGGGGAATAGTGTGCGACATTTTTAAAATATGTATAACAAAACTGATATATGTCCCTGAGGCTTAATATAAATTATACGATATTGTCTTGCATAATATGAAGTACACTGCATTTTCAGGGACACATGAAAGATTTGAAATAGTGTATTCCTTCCGACGGACTGTATATGTTTCCGATGATGGCTGATGGATGAATGTAATACATTTTAATTATGATATACGCATTTAAGTTTCACTAAATCTTTGTACATTATAAGGGTGTGTATAAATGTTATAGTTGATATACAGGGCTATCCAAAAGAGCTCGCCAACATTACTGAGTATGAACGTATATTACTTAAAGGTAGGTATACATTTTTACGATGAACTCCACTCAATTTACAAAGAAATGTTTGCAGAATATAGATAAAATGATATACAGGACCACGCAAAGAATTGTGTACACGGACACCTATGAATGATAATTTATAACAATGTGATTTCAGTTGCTTAAAGAGTTTTAATTTAAAATGAACTTTAGCATCTTACTGACGCCTAATAAATGTACAAGTTAACCTACAGGGCTGAACAAAAGTTTTCATGTATGTTTCCCATTTATTAGTATAAATTGCTCAAAAAGAAATTTTAAACTTTTTTTCTTGCTAAACTAATTTTTTCCATTTTATAATATGTATATCAACAGACAGATCAAATACAGGGCTGTTCAAAAGTATTGGAATACATATTTGGCAATATACACTTATTTCCCTAATTAATGAAGTTTTTTTAAAGATTTCATGAAGTGTTGGAAAGTGCTTCATAATCTATGCTTAACGCATGATTTTTCTTACTTGTTAAATTAGCTATGCATTTTTATGCTGAATTATATTTAGCATACTAAAAGATGCTTACTGAATACAGATAAAACGATTTACAGGACCACGGAAAAAATTAGATATATGACTGTCAAAGGATGATAATTTTTGGAAGTGTAATTTTACTAGTTTTAAGACTATTTTAGTCTGAATTAAATTTAAGTTAAATAGTAGTGTGAATGTAAAGATAGCAGATAAAATACAGGGCTGTAGAAATGTATTCAGTGCCCGTGTACAGGTACAAATTGCTGAAAGAGAAATTTCAATTTATTACTCGTTTGCTTGCTAAACTAGGTTTTCGTATCATATCTAACTAAAATAGCAACTATCGATCTATATTTTATTTCGATTCTATCAGTTTTTTTCAAAATTTTCATACTTATAAATGATAAATTACTCTAAGAAATAAATGATATATAAATACAATGTACACATATATTTATTACTTCCTAAGAGGATCTACGAGAACTCATTCCAATTTAAGTGAGCAGATTATTTAAATTTTATATAATCACTTTAAAAAAAAAAAAGAAGTGATATATACTAAAAATCACTTTTCAAAAGTAAAAAAAAGCCAAGTAAGAAAAAAAGGATGAAAGTTGTGTCTAAAAAATGGTCTGATATCAAATTTCCAAGCTTATATTATGGTATTTATTTAACATTTTCCATTAAAAAAATTACTATTTCTAAGTCAATGCCTTTGCATATGTTGATAGAAATCCTTTTCTCTTCTACTAAATATATCGTAAACGTGATTTGAAAATTTAAATGTTTTAAAATTATGCATGATGGGCTTGGCGGCCATCTTTTCATATTTTACACAAATTTCCAAGTACCAAGTTTGTAAAGGAAAGCGTAGTAAGTTTACATTAAACACAATTTAGAACTTCTGATTTTAACTATGGACAAATATATTTAACACCTTACCACACAGCGATCTATTTATAGATTGTCTACAACTAAACAAAACTTTTAAATTTCAATACCTGAATTTTAGTACGAAAATATCTGCTTAAGTAACAATTTTGAGTTTTAAATTTTAACTATGGATTTCTGTATATATAAATTAGTATATAATATGGAAAAATGGCCGCCAAGCGCATCACGCATAATTTTAAAACATTTGAATTTTCAAAACACGTTTACGATGTATTTAGTACAAGAGAAAAGGATTTCTATCAACATATGCAAAGGCATTGACTTAGAAATAGTAATTTTTTTAATGGAAAATGTTAAATAAATACCATAATATAAGCTTGGAAATTTGATATCAGACCATTTTTAGACACAACTTTCATCCTTTTTTTTCTTGCTTGGCTTTTTTTTAACTTTTAAAAAGTGTTTTTTAGTAGATATGATATACGTTGCTGAGGTGTAATAAAAGTTTCTTCCTGTATATTTACAGGAACAGAAACAAGATTTCGACCACTATATTATATCTATTATGTCTACTATAACAGCAAGATCTGAATATTTTTAAAACTTCATTAGCACGAACGCACCTCATTTGCTACGCTTCACGTGCAATTTCCAACTTGTTATTTCATAAATTTGAAAATAAAGTAACGCAATGACATTGGTATCATTTTCAACAATGCTGAAGTTCCTTCTGATAAAGATTCACATTCCTTTAAAACACAATGTCAAATTCACCGCTATATTTCGTTTGATTCAAGGTTCATTTGGAGAAACCGATCAGTGAAACAACGCATTACACAATTGACATGCAATATAAAATTTAAAATGAATAAACTTAAAATTAATCATCTATGAGATGACTTTAATTTTCTCAGAAAAAAAAAACAAATGTTTTAAATAATTTCTGCATGTTTGAGCTAATTTTAATCGAAAGAGTTACTTAAAATAATACATATCTTTTAGAAGCATCAATTTTGACTGTTCTACTTCAATGTAATTATTCTATATAATTTTAACTCAATTCGTTTAAAGTGATAACTGTCAACTAGCCTGAATTAAATGCTGTCAAAATAAAAAACGTATAAATATTTCTGTTTTTTTTTTTTTTTTTTTTTTTTTTTTTTCCAGGTTGTATGATTGGCTTATCTTAGATTAGAGTTGCCCCTAAAGAGTTATTTAAAGCTTAAGTTTAAACGTCTGGTTTTACCTTAAGAACTGACTTATGTTTTGATAAGCAGTTGAACAACCTGAAGCAATTTACAAAAAATTAAAAATTAAATAAAAAGCTCTTTAATAAAAGATGTGCAGTAATTTTCAACTTGTTTTAAGAGTAATTTTCAACTTGTTTTTCTATAATTGTGTTTCACTTCAGCTTTCTCTTTCTGACCCAGATGAAAGCAAACTGAGGTAGAATCAGCAACATTTTCCTTCCCCACACTTATGTCATAATAGCACTCAAGTAATGCATCTCATCCATGAAGATTCAAAATGAATAGTGGCACTTTTTAATAAAACTTTACGACTATTTCAAGAAAATGCTATTCAAATTTTCTTTTAAAAATCATTTTTGCTACGATTTTTTTTTTAAATTTAGAAATTATATTTTATTTTAGATTGCATTTTATTTTATTATATTCACAGTTTGTGAGAAAATACGAATTCAAAAAATTATTTATCATTGAAAATTTGGTTGTGAATTCTATAAAATATGAAAAATCAAATTATTTTGCGGTAAGAAGTAAAATGATTATTATGAAAGAACAGTCATGAAAAATAAAAGTAAACACCTCCCACTAACTATGAAACTAATTATAATAGAAGAAAATTGCTAGTATCAAACAAATGGAAATAAAGTCTACTTTTAAATGATGTATATGTTACAGGCCAAACCCGATTTTAGGCCAAACTAGTCTATCCTAACGCCCATCGGATGAACTAGTTTTTCCTAGGCCAAACTAGTCTATCCTAACGCTCATCGGATAAACTAGTTTTTCCTAGGCCAAACTAGTCTATCCGAATGCCCATCGGATAAACTAGTTTTTCCTAGGCCAAACTAGTCTATCCGAACGCCCATCGGATGAACTAGATTTTCCTAGGCCAAACTAGTTTGGCCGGACGGTCATTAGGATAAACTAGTTTAGCCTGCTATTCATTGGTTTGAATTAGTTTATCCTAGGCCGAACTAGATTGTCCTAGGCCAATTCAATTTGGCGTGATTTTATTGAATCTAAAGACCGCCACGGCGCCAACTTTCTAGTTTTGATCTAATTTAGCCTAGGCCAATGCAGTTTGACACAATTTTAGCTCATAGACTATCAAAGTATGAGAGCTAATGTGCTCGCAAATTCTGTGTGCGTGTATGTAACCATGTACGTATGTATGTACGTATGCACGTACGTATGTACGTACGTATGTACATAATGCGATAACTCCTGATAGAAATATCCAATTTGCTTCAAATTTTGGCCATAGATTTACCCTGATAACGAACTTTCCTGATTAGTTTCAAGGGTTCATTCGATAAGAATAAGGGAAGGGGAACAAAAGACTAATCCGCACCCCCCCCCCTCCTTAATTTAGTTAAGTCAGTTTTCCATGCAAAAGTATCAGATTTTATTAAAATTTTAGGTATAATATCATTTTGATAAGGTACATTCATTATTAGTTGTGGGTGTTCATTGTTTACATATAAAGAAGGAGGAATGGGGGGGGGGGTAACACTCTTAATTTATGTAAATAGGTTTTTCACGGATAATTTACCGATTTGTTTCGAATTTTGGATGTAGGTTTCTTCTGATAAGGCGTTTACCTGATTAATTTTCGGGATTCTGAGTTTAAATATAAAGATAGAGTGGATTATATTTTCAATCGGATAGAAACTTTTGGTTTTATGAAAATATTTTTAATTCGTAACAGATATTGGTTTTCACGCACATCACTCCACGCGATATTGTTCATATTAAAAAAGTAAATATCCGAATCCTTTTAAAAATAAGAAAAAGCTTAAATAAAGCACGATACTTGAAATTTAGGATGGGAGGGGGGGGGGGGGGTAGAGTAAAAAGACGCTAGATTTTTTTTTTTTTTTTTTTTTTTTTTAAGCTCAGCGTTTTTTAAAGTTTTGGCTTTACCATTTTTTTAAACTTTTAGAAACATAATAAAACACGATGTTAAATATTTAAGAAAAAAGATGCCGCGTTAAATACCACTATTTTCTATTAGTAATTTTTGTAAAAATGTTAAATTCTTGTTGGAATTGTTTGAAACTTTGTGATAGTTTATAACACATGATAAAAAATTGTAAAAAAAGTCCCATTACGAAAGGGAAAGGGGGGGGGGCAAACAAAATCAGGAAATATAACGAAAATTCTAGGCTGATCTATTTGAAACTTTAAGATAGTTTATGACACATGATATAAATTTATAAAAATATATTTCGCGTTTAATGCCACTATTGACGAATAGTGATTTTTGCAAAAATCTTAAATTCTTGTTTTGAAGCACCGCGACATCGAGTAACATATCTACACATAGATTCTTTAACGGAATTTTCTTAAGGTACAGTTTTGTTGGTAATATGGTGCGCTCCCTGGTGATGGAATGTGGAACTAATGCGAGCACCCTGGTATTGGAATTTGGAACTAATACAACGCGATTTAGGTATGGACGAATGTTGAATCGAAGAGAAAGAAACTTGATGATAAATATATAAGAAAAAGGTTCCGCATCGAAATACCACTATTTTCTAATAGCAATTTTTGTAAAAATGTTAAATTCTTGCCGGAACGTTTTGAAAAATCCGTAACAATGTCTTTCAAATTCTGATTCAATCTGAAATTTAATGAAAATCTGTGTATTATTACTATTTGAGATAGATTTATCGCAGAAATCATAAAAAAGACTGGATAGAAGCGCTACTTATTGAGCCATTTACTCTTAAAAAACAAGAATATTAATTTATATCAGGGACTAACTGAATTTGAAGTTCGATGAAAATCCGTGCATTTCTTTTTGAGATAGAGCTATTGCGATAATCATGAATAATGCCACATAGCAGCGCCACCTGTTACACGATTTACTCCAAAAACTGAAATTACTTTTGTACTTTTTTATATCAAGGACTAACAGAATCTAGAGTTTGATGAAAATTCATGAATTAGATCCTGAGATAGAGCTATTGCAATAATCACGAATAATACCGTATAGCGGCGCCACCTTTCAAGAGATTTACTCCAAAAACTACAGAATACTAAATTATATCAGGGACTTACAGAATCTAAAGTTTGATGAAAATTCGTGCGTTAATTCTTGCGACGGAGCTATTTCAGGAATCGGGAAAATTGAGCACAACAGCGCCACCTATTGAACAATTAGCATGAAAACGTAAAAAGAATTAGTTCATATCACGGATTTATTGATTCCAGAAGTTTGATTAAAATTCGTAAATTAATTATTGAAATAGTGTTGATGCAAATCAGTAAAAATGCACTTTAGAAGCGCCATCTGTTGAACTATTTACATGAAAAAGTAATCAGCATCGATTTATATCAGGGACTATCTGAATATAAATTTTTATTAAATTCCGTTCATTAGTTCTTGAGATACAGCTATTGTGAAAATTGTAAAAAATGTAGCATATCATAGCCATGTTGAGTGATTTACTTCAAAATAGAAACAACACCAACTCATGTCATGGACGAACTGAATCTAAAGTTTGATGGAAATTTGATGGTATTAGTTATTAAGATAAAGCTGATGCGTAAATCGTAAAAAAATGCAAAACAGCAGCACCACCTGATGAGCGATTTACACCAAAAACTAATCAGCATCAATTTAGATCAGAGACTACCTGGATATAAATTTTTATTAAATTTAGTTCATTAGTTCTTCAGCCGCGTCCCTACAGCCTGCGGTAGCGCATAGCAAGTGTGCTGCACGCGTACTGCCGAATGCCCTCTTCCTTTTCAAACGAACTTCGAAGCAAACAAAATTTAAATCGAAGCAAGCGTGCTGAGCACGCACCGCCGAATGTAATCCTCCTTTTCGAAAGAACCTCGAAGCGAACGAAATTCGAACTATATCCCCGCTGTCCACGCCAGTCCGATAGCGGACGAAGCCAGCAAGTTTTAACTAAGCCACGTTATATTAGTTCCTAATTCCAACACCAGGGAGCGTACTGTATTATTAACAAAACTGTATCTGAACGAAACTCCGTTAAACAACTTATTAGTAGATATGTTACTTGAGGTCGCGGTGCTTTAAAACATAGAATTTCCGTTATATTTCCTGATTTTGTTTGCAACCACATCCTCTTTCACTCTGAAATGTAACTTTTTTTTATAAATTTATATCACATGCCATAAACTATCACAGTTTCAAAAACTTCCAGCAAGAATATAACATTTTTACAAAAATTACTATTAGAAAATAGTGGTATTTCGATGCAGAATCCTTTTCTTAAATATGTATCGTCATGTTTTTATTCTCTTCGAGGTTCGTCCACTTCAACATACGTCCGTTTCAAGATTTTATATAAAAGAAGGGGCCCGTCAGCGGGCGAAGCCGGCAGGTTTGAACTAATTCGCGCCCAAATTCCAACACCAGATTGTCGCGTTATATTAGTTACACATTAGTCCGTTATATTAGTCGCCTTATATTAGTCCTACATACGGGAATAAGTATGTACATACGTACGTACATACGTACATACATACGTATATGGTTACATACACACACGCAGAATCTGCGAGCACATTAGCTCTCAGGCTTTGATAGTCTGTGAGCTAAAATCGCGTCAAATTGCATCGGTCCAAGCTAAATTAGATCAAAACTAGAAAGTTGGCGCCGTGGCGGTCTTTAGATTCAATAAAATCACGCCAAATTGAATTGGCCTAGGACAATCTAGTTCGGCCTAGGATAAACTAGTTGAAACCAATGAATAACAGGCTAAACTAGTTCATCCTAATATCCGTTCGGCCAAACTAGTTTGGCCTAGGAAAATCTAGTTTATCCGATGGGCGTTCGGATAGACTAGTTTGGCCTAGGAAAAACTAGTTTATCCGATGGGCGCTCGGATAGACTAGTTTGGCCTAGGAAAAACTAGTTTATCCTATAGGCGTTAGGATAGACTAGTTTGGCCTAGGAAAAACTAGTTTATCCGATGGGCGTTAGGATAGACTAGTTTGGACTAGGCCAATCTAGTTTGGCCTAAAATCGGGTTTGGCCTGTAACATATATAAGATTTGCTTATCGGGCCATCTACAAATCAAAACCAGACTTTTTTTCAATAACAACACCCAGTTTTAAGAATATATTTTAAATATTTGATTCAAACTATGCCTAGACAACAAATTTATAGTCATTTGGATGATAATTTTCTGAGTTTTAAACTGTCAAAATTTAGAGTTTCTGATGTTAAATTATGTTTTCATATTTTTATTAGTATCTCTTGAAATCATAATCCTAATTTGATAATTTTTTGTGTAGTTATAATACTAAAATATCCAACCATAAATACAGTCCTGGACAAAATTATAAACTCAGAAAAATTTTAATTTGTTTACATCATAATATAAATAAGATTATCTTTACATTAATAAAATAATTATGAATATTTATAATAAGACATCTAAAATTAATGTAACTTATAAATAAAATAGAGTAAGTAATTTAAATAAGAAAATACATAACTTAAAAAAAGTAACATTATGTGAAACCTGGACAAAATTATAAACTCAAAGTTATGATTTTCTATATTCTGGCACATTTGACATAAATAAATTCATTTTGTGATAAAAAACTAATAAGTGGAGTCATTATGAATCAATACATTTCAATACATCAATACGTGTTTTAATTTTTTTCATAAAATGATATTATGTGAAACCTGGACAAAATTATAAACTCAAAATTATGAATTTCTACAATCTACTATTTTTGATATGAATAAATGCATTTTGTGATAATAAACTAATAAATAAAGCTATTAGGGATGAATATATTTGAATACATCAATGCATTTTTATAATTTTTAGTTAAAAACTTTTGTTAAATATGGTTTATTAATATGGTTTTTGTATATAAAACGGAATGGTCGACGTCCAAAGACACAGAAAGAAATCGAAGATCTATGTGACGAACAGCATTTAGTACTGAGGCTTCTTCTAGCCGAATTGTAAATACTTTAAAGCTAAATGTAAACTCTCAAATTGTCAGATGAATTCTTAAATGAGGGCCGAAATGAAATGGAAGAAAATGAAAGCTGAGCCAAAACTTGAGCCCCATCACATGAAACCCAGACTTCATTTTGCACAACAGCACATGTCATGGACAACATAGTAGAGCACAATAATCTGGTCAGACAAAAAGAAGTTTAATTTAGACGGCCCAGGCGGCATAAAATACTATTGGAACGATATCAAGCCTGAAGAATTGCATATCTTTAGTCGAAACTTTGGTGAACAATCAGTGATGGTGTGGGCTGGTTTTTTTTAGAATGGTAAAATTGCTCTGCATTTTCTTAATGGAAAACAAAAAGCAGAAGACTACCAGTTAATCCTGGACAATAATCTTTTGCCATATGGACCGTTGATCGATGGAGAAAACTGGGTATTTCTGCAAGATAATCCAGCAATACACTCTGCAAAAAGTACAAAAGCGATAGGTATGTAAATGTCTTGAATTGGCCAGCCCGCAGCCCTGTTCTAAAACCCATTAAAAATTACTGGAATGCAATCGTTCGAATAGTCTATCGTGATGGACGTCAATATCAAAGCACAAATAATTTAAATATGGCTATTCTTTCAGCCTGGCACCAGTTGTCTATAGAGCAGTTGGAAAAAATTGTTCAATCTATGCCGAGTCGCATATTCAAAGTCATTCAGAAAAATGGCGGTTCAACACATTTTTGAATGCATGCATTAATACTTTGCACCAGGATTCAAAAGTATGTTCACTTCTTAAACTCTATAATTTTATGTTTTTAATTTACACATATACTATATTTATATTTTACTCATATTTTGTTTTAAAGAATTATAAAAATGCATTGATGTATTGAAATATATATTCATCCCTAATAGCTCCATTTATTAATTTATTATCACAAAATGTGTTTATTTATAACAAAAATACTAGAGTGTAGAAATTCATAACTTTGAGTTTATAATTATGTCCAGGTCTCATATAATGTTATTTTACGAGAAAAATTAAAGTATGTATTGATGCATTGAAATGTATATTGATCCATAATCACTCCATTTATTAGTTTCTTTTCACAAAATGCATTTATTTATATCAAATATGGCAGAATTTAAAAATTTATAACTTTGAGTTTATAATTTTGTCCAGGTTTCACGTAATGTTATTTTTTTAAGTTATGTATTTTCTTATTTAAATTACTTACTCCATTTTATTTATGAGTTATATTAAATTTAGGTGCCTTATTATAAATATTCATCATTAATTTATTAATGTAAAGCTAAGTTTATTTATATTATGATGCAAACAAATAAAAAAAATTCCGAGTTTACAATTTTGTCCAGGAGTGTACACTGAAATTAAAAATTTTTTACAATATGAATTATAAAATGAATATTCTAAAAAAATATGAGTTGCAACCTACATTTTTTTTATATCAATAGCTTTATATTTATTATGTACAACTTTACGCAAACTTTCAATTTCAAATCTTTCTTCCAAATAATTTTGGAATTATGATCAAAAAATGACAAGAGGCCATCTGTGGTGTTCAGAAAAACATAATTTGAAAAAAAAAATTATGCTTTATTCATTTTAATGAATCATTTGAGCTGGTTCTACTCGAAACATATTAAGATAGTGAAATAATCATATTGACAAGAAGTAATACATTTAATTGAAGTGAAACTGTCATTCTGTAGCATTTCAATAATCGAGTACCGACAGTGTAGAATTCAAGAAGTTCAATAAATATCAAGCCCCGGACAACCCCCGGATCAGTGAGATGTATCTTAAAATCATGCTTCTGAAAAACTATTTTTTGAGTTGTACCATTTTATGAATAAGCGTAACCTAGAGAATATTGTTAAGAGAAACGTGAAGATTTTATGTGCATCTTTACATCTGAGGGACAGTCTTGTAAACATTTTCAATACTATGTTGCTATTTATCCATCAAAATAAGAGTAGAAGCAAATAAAAGAAAATTTAATTTAATAAATAATCATAACTAGAGATCAACCGAAAAATCGGTTTCGTTTTCATTTTTGGCTGAAAATTTGAGTTTGGCCAAAAATTCGTTTTTGGCGAAAATTTTGCCAAAAATTCGGCTGGACCAAAACTGTATGTTTTTCTAAAATTGCGTTTCTTCCATCAAGAATTTTCAACGCTTTGAATTATATTGGTTCAAATGAGACACTCTTTATGTATTGCTTCAGTGATTACAATATCAGTCATATCTGATTGAAGATGTCAGTGCAAATCCTAAATAGCAAGAAATGCATATACGACTAAAATATGAAGACGCTTTTCAAGTGCTCATTTAATGCTGCAGATTTAACAGTAGTAGGAAAATTTTGATTTGAAGCTGCAAAAGTGTTACAAATACTTTTTGAAAAAGTTTTATCTAGTATAACAGATGATCATTTACAAAAATCATTATAAAGATAAATCGAAGCATGGATATCAAAAACATACTTTAATTGGATGAAATTCTTATAATTAGAAAATCATTTGGTGTCGCTTATGAATTAATTACATTTTATTTTATAAGAAAATAAAATGTTTTCGCTAGAGGTTTAGCGAGCCAATTTGGGCCATATGTATAATTACACATACAATTAATTAACTATTATGTACATTTATATATGTATTACTTACTTAAAAAAAACAATTTTCGTATAGTTTCGTTTCTGGCTAAAAGTAGGAAGATTACAGTTATAAATAAATGTGTTTAAGGAATCGTGAAATTACGTTTCGGTTTCGTTGTTGGTCTGAAACACTGAGCTCGACATATAACAGGAGGTCCGACTCTGCGGTCAGTCGTCTGCTAGCCGAATTACAACCCGGAGAAGCATAGTAGGCAAGAGAGAAAAAATAGTCCGCTTTTTCAATGTTAGACATAGGAGAAATCTCTTTATTATTATCCCAATTTATTCTTCACTAATTAAGTAAATTATAAAAACAATGAGAGTAAGTGATCTATAAGAACAGGAACTACCCGATTAGTACTTATTTAGCAGAAATATTTTTAATTAAATTGTTCATAAACCCCATCTTTCACATCCATTCGAAATCGGCAGATAATGTAGTTTTGAAATTGGCATTTAATTATCCGGCTTTTTTATTATCCGAATATGTATTTTTATTTTATCATTTCTGAACGAAAGAATACTTTGTTTTTATCATTATGTTTATATAAACATAATGATAAAACTATATAGTTTTAAAGAACAATTTACAAATTAATTTCAACAAAATAAAGCTTCAAATTTTAATCAAGGGGTTTTAAGTAACACAAAAATTTCAGAAGTATTAAAACATAAGGTAATTTTTAATTTAATAAATGTATTTATACATATGCTTTCATAGTTTCAATGCGCATTATTATCGCCGTAAAACAAAATCTAGAGTGAAGAGGAAGCAGTTATCCTAAAAACTATGAGACTGTTCCAAATATTCAATATCCCCCCCCTTCCCCCGCGTAATATGTTAATATTTTAGCAATAATTTGTTGTCATTTTATGTAAAAGTATCTTCCTTTTGGATTTAAGTTTTTTTCCCCACTTTTCCCTATATTTTGATGTTCAATGACATGTCTATTGTTAATCATTTGGTGCAAATATAAACATAATACCATTTTTTATAGATAAACGATAAATTTATGAACGTGAAAATATTAAATTAAAAAGTGAGCTGTACGATAATTATACACTATTTTTCAGAAAATTTTAAAATGCATCTAAAAAATTATAACAATAATTGTTACAATAAATGAATTTATAGAATTACGATGATACATTAAAATAATAATAATAATAATAACAATAATGGAATAATGTTTTACACCAACTATCTAACTAAATATTAATTTAAATATTTATGTATTTTTATTAAATATTTATCCAATATATATGTTAAAGCATTTTATCAAAATATTTTCCAATAAGTATTTTAGTAATCTTTGTATTAAACACTAGACAAAAAATGATACTTGAAATTAAAATAAATCAAAACAAAAAATTATCATTCACAAAGTTTGCACATAGTCAAACCTCGTTAACAAAAACACGTTTAACGTAGATTACATTTAACATAAACTGTTTTTACAGTCCCCTACGAAAATGAATACAAATATTTAATACTAATAACATGAATTACTGTCTATATGAACAAAATTTCGATACCACTTGAGATTCACATTAACGAGGTTCGACTGTATCACACTTGTGGCTGGTTAACATGTGCATAGGAGAAAAAAAAAAAAAGGCATTTTACCTGTGAAATTGCAAATTTCCCTCTTTTGTCCAACGGTTTTTACAGCCGTAAGCAGAACAACTGCTCACCATGATATATGGTTAATAATTATATCAAGAAAATTAAAAGAAATTAGAAAATAAATAAACTGCTCACATAGTAGGCAATGAGCGAAACAGCGCTTTCTGCCTAGTATACGAACCAAAACTCAGCTAAAAGTGCCGTCACTGTATTCATCCGCGCTGACCGCGGGAGCTAACGTTGGAAAATAGGAAGCCGGATCTCCTGTTATATGTCGAGCTCAGTGGTCTGAAAAACTTGTTTCAGTCGATTTTTAATCATGACATATAACGCAGAAATTGTAACACATAGAATGTGACGTAATTTACGCAGAGTTCGATTTACACATTTTGGGATCCAAGGTACACCATTAAGTTTGTCGCTTCCACTCCCATTGACTTGAAATTTACTTTGGTATAGCATACATTGGTAAAGATGGTTATTTGTAACTTGCCAAAATTTGTGTTTAGTTTACATGATTGTTATATACATTAAATAATTAAAAAAAATTATAGAATCAGTCAAATTTGCATGTAAAATTTATGTCATAACATTAAATGTATTTTAAAAACAAGCTAAGATGATTCAAAAGGTTCCAAATTGTGGAGGCACAAGGACCGGGAACTGCGATCCAATCTGAAACTTAGATTCTGAATACACGAAATATATCTTTAAGTGACGAAGTTGCTTATTACTTTCAGTAGCCAGCAAAACGACGTCGTTTCATATTTGATCCAATCTTAGAAAGAAACTATTGCTGTAGTGGTTGTTATATTGTAAATTAGAATCATTGAAAATTCATGTACTTAGTCCGTGCCATCTCCCTTTGTTTTAAAAAGGGTTACTATGCATCATAATTACATTCTAGTAATAAATCTCATCAATGATGATTCAAACTTAATACTGGTGCTTTTTAATAAAATTCTACCCTATTTCAAGAAAATGCTGTTCAAATTTTCTAATAATATATTATCCCATATACAATACATATTAAGTTATTGGATTGTACGTATTAAAACAAAATGATGAAAATACATATAAATTGCAACTAAACTTTTACTGAACGAATTTCTAAGATTGTTAGTTATACTATCGGATGATTTTGCCCTTGACAAGCTTCTTACAATCATTGGTGTCCTTTTGGTTTGTTCAAAATTAAGTCCTACTTAATTTTGTTCCCCTTGTTCCAAAATTATAGTAAATATATACTTATTATGTGTTATTACGAAATCTATAATTACTGAA
Source organism: Maratus speculifer (assembly GCA_964019185.1). Classification (NCBI taxonomy): domain Eukaryota; kingdom Metazoa; phylum Arthropoda; class Arachnida; order Araneae; family Salticidae; genus Maratus; species Maratus speculifer. The sequence goes on along the minus strand of OZ025290.1, from coordinate 271,753,952 downwards.
ATAGATGCTTAATAATTTAATTTTTCTAAATAAATTATATAAAAGATTTGGTTCTATGAGAATAACTATGCATTAGTTTTCAATTGTTTAGAAAACTAAAAAAGGCTTAAGGAAAAAGTGTCGTTACATAGGTAATCATTACCTAGCAATTTTCAACTTCTATTATCATATTTTTGTATTTGATATGCATGATATTCATGTGCTATGAGAAGTATTTTAATGATTCAGGGATATTGTTATGACAATTTTAGGCATTTTTAAAGTTCTATTACCTTTCATTATCTAAAATTGCCAGGATGTTATTATATGGAGTAATTTGAGCTGAAAATCGGAATTATAAAGATTAAAATTTTAAAAGATTTAAATGTTAGAATTTAATATATTTTAGAATGTTATCCAAAAGCATCAAATTTGTAACTTTTGTATTAACAAAGGAAGTATTTTCAAAGAAATTCCAAATAAAGCTATTTAGAAATTAAACACATTCATTTATATTTTAACCACTGTGCACTGTTAAATTTTTTCAGTGAAATTACAGAGAATCTACTGGTAATCTATTATCTTAAGTTTTATGCAAAATTACAGAGTACAAAAACCGAAAAGTTATTCGGTAAACTTGCAGTAGACTCTGGAAAATAACATCGTTAAAAATACTCAAGACTCTGATCATTTATTTTTAATGATAACAATTTAATTTAATTTATCAAAATTAGTGAATACCTCAGTTTTCAGTAAACTTTAAAGAATATGAAGCTTTCGAGAAAACTTTAACAGCTGCATCATTTAACTTTTACACAATATGTTCCATGCGTTCTGGGATTTGAACATGGGACCCTATATAGTCTCGTATGTCAGCGAAAAAGCGCCTAAGCCTCTGGGCTATAGGAACTGTTGTTATCGAGCTCAAAATAAGTCTTTTATGATTCAACAGAGAAAACTCTATCGGACTTTCTGAAGATTTCGCTTCAAATATATTCGTGAGAAAATTCGTAAACGGTTATTTTAATTTATTTTAGACCGATATATAATATCTATTATTTATTTTAATCAATTTTTAAAAATTTAATTAGCTTAAGTAATAAATAAAAAAATCAATGGATTGTATTTATTTATTTTAAGGAAAAATTTAAATCTAATTTATTTTTTATATCAATAATCTATTAAAGAATTTTTCGAAATTGTCACACACTATTTATTTTTTAATGCATTAAAATTTTTTTAAATAATTTTTTTAGTAAGAAATAAGAGAAAAATAAGAAGAAAAAATACAATTTATTGTTAATGTAATTTTTGCATGTTTTCATTATTATTTTTGTGTGTGTGTGTGTGTGTATATTATGTTTTCAGAAGTTTAATATATTTTAAAAGCGCATTTATCAATGAAATAATAACAATAATAATAGCATTCTGGCACATGATGAAGGAAACAACTACAAAGTGTATAGCGATAAAAATCTCCACTAAGTTCAAGCAGATTATTTTAGATATGTATTTTGAATTACAAGTTGTAACAAAGATAAAAATATATTTAAATAAAGACATGGAAATATTTACAGGGAATTGGATATAATATAAGGGAAATTACTGTAAAATGATGACTGAGCAACTCAATCGAATGCATTTAACCGAGAACTAGTGCTAATTTACAGAGTGTCTCGCTCTTTTTTTCTGTTTTTACAGAAAATTTTAACAGTGTGGCGGATAAATAAAATTTACTAGTAAAGATAATTTGTTTTATTTCCCCGCTTCATTTGCATTTTTATTTTTATTCATTCTTCTGACAAAAGCAATAAATCAACAAACAACATCTATTATATTTACATATTTATTTAAAACTGTAAAAATAACAAAGTTGAGTATAAATACGAAAGGTAACAAGAGTCATCAACAAAACTGTTCACAATACATAATTACAAATACAACAGTGTCATAACATATAACGCACAACTGATTCAACATGCCATTGTTAACGACATTATAACATGTCATTACAATGGCACAAGAGTTTCAAGGTTACCTGCTGATCGAATTTTCCGGAAATTCGGGAAAGTACAAATGCTTTTGGAATAAATAATAAAATTTATTAAAATTTTATTTTAAACTTATTTAATTATTAAAATTTATTAAAGTAAAATTTTTTAAATATTTTACTTTTCCAGGATTTTTACTTGTTAATTAAATATTTTATTCCTTATGAAAGCATCTTTTTTTTATTTTATAAATATTTTTAAATACGCGCATTTTAATTAATGAAAAATTAGAAATATATAAATGCTATAAATCTAGAATAAACTGGAATAAGCAAATTAACTGATTATAATCTTATTAGTATTAATTTAATTAACTTGAAAAAACTAAATAAAAACGATAGCATTTTTACTGAATACCACATTTTTTTTAACTGTTTATTCTTTTTAAATGCTTTAATATTTTTCAAAATAGAATATAAAATAACATATGAATGAGAAAATGACAATGTACTTTAAGTTATCGGTGTCTAAAATTTTTACCAGTTGTTGCTTGAAAAATATTAAGAATTATTTTAAAAACTGTTATGTTTATAATGGATTTCAGATAACAATTTATGTTTCCTGAAGGCTTAATCATTTTATAACTGTTAAGTTTAGGCTTCAGATTTTTGATACTATCCAATAAAAGAAAGAGCATTCTTCTTTCCGCGATTACACATTTTTTCAGAAAGTAGCTGTATGAAAACTTGGATTTTAAAATTCATATGTTCTTACTTTGCTCATTAGACCAATTAATCAAAAACACTTTTACGGTTCAATTGTTAATATACCGGGTGATCCAAAAGTCAGGACGAACTTTAAAAATGAATAATTCGAAAACGAATCAAGATACAAAGGTATGGTTTGCAACAAACATATAGAAAAGAAACCGAGTTTTGTGTGGCAACGAAAAAATATAGTTCTGTTGGCGACCAACGGCACCACTAGCAGCAATGAAAGATGCATTCCGCCAAAATGTGTCTGCCATAACGCAAGAAATGCTATTGAATGCTGTGAATGATGTGATGCCTAGTCTAACAGCTGAACTTATGAATGATGGACAGTACATTGAACATTTACTGCAGTATTAATTAACTGAAATTAAGCTGACTTGTTGGGTGTCAATATTTTTTCATTTTTAAATCATCTTTTGGTGCAATAAAACACTATAGCGCCATTTGTTGGTCGCCAACAAAAAAATTTTTTCATCGTTGTTACACGATGTTACAACCCGGTATTTTTTTTTTTTTTTTCATCTGTTCGGTGCAAACCGTATCTTCGTATCTTGGTTCGTTTTCGAATTATACATTTTTAAAGTTCGTCCTGACTTTTGGATCACCTGATAAATCTCTATCACATTTAAATAAATGGATCCAGCTCAAAGCTCAGCTTCCAAATTCACATAAGCATGAATAAAAAAATAATAATAATAAATAACATTTTATTTTTATGCCCTTTATAGACAGCTTTAAAATTATTTCATTCGGCTGTTGATTTTTGAATATGTCTAAAAATAGTATGAGTCATACAGTAGTAGTTTCATAAATAAGCTACTTTACAACAGATTTTAAAGAAATAATTTGTGATTTGCAAATACATATTCAATTAATAACTCATTTTTAGAGCATTTCAATATGGATTTTGGGAAAATATAAATGCCGGATAATGAATTTTTTGACAACAATTTATAAGTTGAAATAAAAAAATACATTGTTTGCTACTTTATTTTCTTTAATAATTGTCGTTTTCAATTGAAAAATTAATTTTTGTACTTTCCGAAGATAAGCATTCTTATTCCATAATCATATAAATGGCAGTGAATTGAACTAAAGTATTAAAAAAATATTTTAATAATCAAACATTTTGCTGACCATTGTCGTCAACCCTTTGTTCGAATCGCTAAACTGGCCTAAAATACATAAAAAGTATTATAGAGCATATGTTTCCCATAAAGAAACTTTTAAAATTTAAATATTTCATTTTCTTTCACACTTTTTATATAAAACTTGAAAATTCTTTCTTTGCGTTATTAATTTTTGAAAGATAGACAAAAATAGCATTTGTCATATAGATATAATTGCGATAAATAATCTATTTTCAGCAGGTTTTTAAGAAATAATTTATGATTTACTAACTAATACTCAATTGATAGCACATTTTTAGGGCATCTCAATAAGGGTTTGAAAAATATAAATGTTATAGATTTTTATTTATTTATTTATTTATTTATTTATTTATTTATAATGTGTATCAATTGAAATAAGAAATATTGTTTGGTGCTTTATTCTTCTTTCAAAAATGATTTTGTACTTTCCGCAGACAAACATTCCTAATTATACAAATGGCAGTGAACTGAACTGGAGTATTATTTTTTTTTAATATACAACTTTTTTTGCTGGCTAACTTGTCGAAATCATTTTACTGGCATAAAATATGTAAAAAATACAGTGCAAAATTTCTATAATTTTATCAAATTTAAAAGTAGAACGTTATAAAATTCTTTCTGAGTTAATTTCTTTTTTCCTTTTTCCCTCATACATTAATAAATTAGCAGTAAGTAATTTTAACAATGGTAAAGAATTTTTGAGTTATTATTTCATCTTTTTTCATCTTTTTTCCTTTTTAAGCTAAATTATTAATTATTTTAGCACATGAAATGTAATTATTATTTTGCTTTACGTGAAATCGGAAATTCAAACACATCACTTATTTATTTATTTTTTAATGTTGACTTTGCTTATTACTGATATTTCATTTTGTGATAGCTGTTATTTTTTTAAAGTAATGTTAAGTCTCTTTTGTACAGTTTTTTAAATGCACTACATGTCTTTCCTTTTATGCGAAAATTTTAATTTTCCTATCTTTCCAGATCCCACAAGTGACAGATAATCGACAGGAAACTGTATCTATTTTGCTTTTGTCATTAATTTTATTACTATGCAACTTGAATAATCAATCGATTTTCTAGCTCATGTGCAGCAATGACTCAATACTCATGAATTTTATAAAATGAAAACTTTAAACAATGTTTTATTCAAAATAAGTCTGTTAGATGACATTAATGAGCATTTCTTAAGCTTTTCTTTTATTTTTCACATAAAGTATTTACATTGACAAACTTATATATTGATGCAATAGTGGCGTAACATGAACACAATATTGGTATAATTTGATACAATATTGCGCCAGGATACAATTTTTTGCTTTGAATGATGAAATCAGTATTACTAACCAATATTTATCCAATATTGGTGAAATACTGGCATATCACTGGAAACAGTTCGAATAGAAACATAGAAAAATTTAATGCATTGAAAACATTTCCAATGAAATGCGAATATTTCTGCAATACTGTTATTATAGTCTAAATATTTTCAACATAAAGACACTAAATACAAAATTAGGACAACGGTAAACCGATGATAATTTGATATTTAGGTTCTGAAAATTCTAGAAAAGTGAAGAAATTAAAATTAGATTTTTTTTTTATAAAATAGTATTATTTCAATATCTAATGTTCATGTGTTTATTTTCACATATTACAGTGAAAATAAGACAAATTACCCCAACAGTTATACTTTCACACACATACATATCATAGTGAAAGTACTTCATATTAAGTTCAATATCTTCAATAGACAGTAAATACAATGTTAACACAATAGTAGAGCGATTTTGAATTTATGTTTATGTTTTTCAACGTTAAAATTCTAAAAAAGACACATCAGCATTTAGAGATAAAAAGTGATTCTTGAAGGTCTAATGTTTATTAGTGTACTTTCTAATATTTAAATACTCTGCTACACGCGTCATTCTTCAGAATGTTCACGCTCCAAATGCATTTCTTCGATATCACTTCTTAACAAAAAATAATTTCAATACTGGCAGTGGATCTGCACCGTCAAACATAGCATATTGACGTCTTTTATGAACTCACATAATTTACATATTTAAATAAAAGAACCATGAAAAGACTGTAATAGATTGTAGACCAATATGATTTTATATTTAAACTTTTAGCTATTAAAAAAGCTAGAAAAGAAAGGAAATTATCAATGGGAATTTGTATTAAAATTTTTATCTCATCTAATATTCATGTTTTTACTTTCTAATATTTAAATATTCTGCTAAACATATCATTCGTTAAAATGTTTGAGTCACAAATATGCTTATTCTGTATCACTTCCTAATATGAGAAAAATGCCTACAACATTGGCAGTGGATCTGCACGGTCAAACACACGTTATGAACTTCTTTCGAGATTTCACATAAATTGCGTAGACTTAAACAGAGGAACAGTTCGCCGTCACAATCAGTCCATTTTCAGGAATACACCATACTGACATCATAGAGTTCTTGAGCACAGTTAAGTTTTCTTAAAGCATAAAGCTCATATGAGAATTTGGCACATGTTGATCATTGTTTTACAACCGGTTTCCATCCATTGTTGTTCATAGAATTTGGTGATTCTTGCTGGCTATATTCTGTGGGGTATCCACGAGGCATGTCAGCAGCAGTTGGTCCTGATGTATCAAGGCTTCTCCTGTAGAAATTTCCTTTGACACCTGAATTTGGTGCATTATTTCCTAAGAAAGAACCTTGTTGATTTATACCAGTATTTGGACCATTACCTTGATTTCCATCATATGATGCAGGATTATTATTAAACTGAAGTTGATTAAAGACTTGAGGTCCATATTGTTTGACCTCTTGAACATCGTTTATTGGTTGATCATTAGAAAAACCTTGACCATTAGATTGCTGAAGTACTGAATGCACATCATGAATTTGATGACCATTAGTTATAAAAAAATTGCGGTTGGATGAATCTTTGTTACTATTATAGTTAAGTGAGACGCCGTTTTCTTGATTTGTTACCAATATTAATGGAGCACTTTCTGGAAACGATACAGCATTTGGATCATTCTGACCATAAGGTCTAAAACTTACTCTCTCTTGCTGTAAATTCTGATTTTGAAATTGTCCACGATTCATCAGATGTATATTTTCTGGTTGAAAATTGTTTAACCTGATTCGAAAAGCTTCATTAGTATTCTGATGAGGTCCAACATTTCCTCCATTTACTGGATTGCCTTGATAATCGTTTTGAATTTGATTTTGAATGGGCCTGTAATTGTTTTCTTGCCTAAAATTGTTTTGATCATGATTTTCGTAGTCATTATTATCATTTACCGGAAAGTTTTCTTGCCTCAAAGCCTGTGGTGGATGAAAATACGGTTGGTCACCACCGGGTCTAAAGTTATTTTGTTGATTTCCCCTGAATCCAGAACCTTGATCTGCATTTACTCTTCCTGCATCATGTTGCTGCTCGTTATGATTTCTGTTATCGCCATGTCCGCCACCTTGATCGCCATTATAGTTGATTTGTCCATTTCCAGGAAACGGAGCAATTAGTCTTTGTGGCGCATTATAGAAATTATTGCCATTCCCGTTGTTATTACGGGTTGTTTGAGAATTTCCATCAAATGGGAAGACAACATTTTCTTGCTGAATATTATTATTGGCATGATCATATGGGCTGCTGTCACCAACACCGTTATTGTTGAAAGGGTTTATTGTTTGCTGATCAAACGATACAGATATATGATCTTGTGTTACTCCAGGATTTTCCTCTTGATTATTAGGTTGGAATGGAATAACAGTTTGTCCCTGATTATTGTCAATATGCTCAAATGAAGCAGGACTTCCGTTGGTATTTGGTGCATCTACATTTTCGCCGTTAAATGCAGGAACTAATTCTTGTTGCACATTTTGTTCTTGATTACTGTCAACTGGTCCAAATGAAACAGGGCTGTCATTAGTAGTTGGTCCATTTATATTTTCACCATCAAATGCAGGAACGAATTCTTGCTGAACAGTTTGCTGTACACCATTTGAATTTCCACCATTGCCATTAATATCGGCTTGGATATCTTGGTTATTATTATATTCATTCGTATTTGTTACTGAATCGCCGTTAAATTCTTGAGGAACATATTCTTGTCCCCCATTTCCGTTTCCATTGAATTGGTCTTGCGATACAGTAAAGATTTGACCATTACCAAATGGGCCGTTTGTGTGAAAATTACCTGCATCTTGTATATTTTGGTTATCAAATGAATCAGTAACTAATTCTTGCTGTATTCCTTGTTGTTGGTCTTCTTGGCTTATTCCATTTTCAATATTTCCATTACCTTCATCGAATTGTGTTGTCCTAGTATTTTCAAGATCTGTATCTTCAATTTGGGGAACAAAGGTACCCAAATCTTGCCTCTTACTGTCAAAACTTGTTGAAATTTGTTCTTGGACATCAGGACTTAGATTTATATCGTGAATATCAGTTGTGGGTTCGTTATTAGGAACTATACCAGTTGTAGAAAAATCTTGCTGAACAAAACTCTGATCTCCAGACCCGAATGTACTTGGTACATTGTCAAAATTATTGTGGATGTATTCTTGTTGCACTTGATGCACTTGATCGATAGCAGGTATGTCACTTCCGCCATTAGTAGGAAAATCTACAGGAAGCTGATTTGTATCCGTTACAGATGTATCAGGTCCATTTTGACGACCGTTATCAAAAGAATCAGCACCTTGAGTCACAAACGTTTGTTCGATAAGTTGTTGATCAACATCTTCTTCCACTTGGTCCGGAAATCGTGTACCACCATTGCCGCCTGGTTGACCATTTGCTCCATTATCTGATGAAACAGGGAAGACGGTTTGATCGTTTCTTCCATTGCCTGAAGAGGATTCTGTTACGGGTTGTTGTCCCACTGATGCATCGCTAAAAGATTCTTGTGAAAACTCCTGTTGCACTTGTTGATCATAGTCCTGATTTTTCTGCTCGTTAGCAAATGCATGCTCTTCTGGTGTTTGTTCAGGAATAAGATGATCTTTATTCGCAATAGCTGAATTGTCTATGGCAATCGTACTCTTTACAGCGCCATTTTGACTTGAAATTTGATGATTCACGCTCACGGCTGACCTGCCATCCTCATTCGCTGGAATGTTGTTAAAGCTATCTTGTGATCCTGTTTGGAAACTAGGAGATAATTGGTCATCCATTATAGACTGTCCGTTCAGCACTTGTGAAGGAGCGAAATTGTCCCAGTCCCAATACAGATCAGCGTTCAGATTGTAAAAACTGGGAGTATCTTCGCACTTGAAGTTATACCACCAGTCACATACAAAATATTGTTGATTGAAAATAGTACCGTTGGGACATAGGAAAGAATCTTGTCCACCACCTTCCTTGCAGATGTGGAATGCCTGCGAAAGAAAATTAGAAAGATTTATTTTTTCCTTCTAAATTTAAAAATTTAATTTTTGAAAGCAGAATTTATCTAGCACATATTAAGAATTGACATAAAGATATAATCTTTAATACTAAGCTTTAATTTAGCAAATAATAATAATAATAATAATAATAATAATAATAATAATAATAATAATAATAATAATATATTGTTATTGATGCGATTATAATATTATCTTTAAAGCACATTTAGTTTTATTTGGTTAATTATTCCTATTAATGTGCAAAAAGAGAAATTTGAAGTCAATTAACGTTTATTTAATATATTAAATGAAAATCATTTTTCGGTATTTTTCAAGTAACCAAAACTGAATGAAAGATATTACAATTTATTTATTTCTTTCATTTGTATTAAACAAACAAAAGAATAACGATCAGAAAATTGTATGTACATCTTTAGCTATTATTATAAATTAAATCATACATATTAAAATGTAAAAGTAAAACTTAAAGTAGATAGATAGGATCACATTTGCACACGCTTCAACTCTTTTACGAATTTCTTTACTGTAGAGAAAGGTAAAACGAGCAGTTTACTAGCAGCAGTTTAAGAAGGCACTAAAACGTTGAAGCATTCAATTTTTGTAAAGAATACAGATTTGAATAAACTACCGGCAAAACTACATCTGTAATATTTATGGATATAATCTATTTCAAATATAATACTTTATTAGGTGGAGAAGTTATATGATTTTTATTTTATTACAGTGTAAAAAAAGACAGATATTAGTTTACGAAAATGCACTATAATCACAAACGAAAGCATACAATAGTCTTTTGCGAGTCACCCGAGGTTCCAAAAAGGGTTTCTTTAAATTTAGAATCTTTGCAAAAGAATTTATCTTTGAAATTTAATGAAATTTTTATTTAGTTGCCCGTAGTTTTCGAAAATATTACCGAATTGCTTTTACAGTGCATTAACCAGTTTTTTCTATACACGAAAACAAGGTTTCTCGGGTGCTATGGGATCTCAAGTAAATATTTTCATGTTCAGCAAACATGTTTAAATGGAAAACATATAGAATTAATTAAATTAAAATCAACATTTAAATTGCCTTTTTGTTACAACTGCGAGCAAAATTTCCGTTTTTCAGCTGAAAATGTTTAGCTGAGGTCTCGTAACATCAGAAAACCCGCTTTTCTCGATTGAAGGAACTGATTAACGGGGGTCTGAGATACATTTTAAAGTATTTTTTATTCATTCAGTTAAAATTTTGAATTATTTTGTGATGGTTAATCGTATTATTTGTCCACAAAATCTCACGATTAAACTTCTCAGAATGTTTTTAAGAAAAAAAATAAAATTTTAAAACTTATTAAAAAAATAGGGTAATTTAAAATTGTTGTACCTCAAAACATTATTTGTAGAATTTCAATATTTTTTACGTTTAAATATAAACAGAAGTACCTGAATTTTAATTTTCACTCAGCATTTTAAAAAATATTAAATTAAAAAAAATTAAAAAAGATTTAAAGTATAAATTTGAAAAAAAAGTGCAAGTTTTATTACAAAAATCATATTTTCAAAAGTAAATATAAATATTTTTTAATTTTCTGAATCAAAACTAAAATAAAATAATAAAAAAAGACATGTTCCAAGTTTGAAGCATTTATCTTTAACGGTTCTTGAGTTATAACAATTTAAATTCAAGAAATTGTGAAAGAAAAAAACCCATCATGAAAATAAGTGAATTTTCACAAGAAATCATTTCATGACAACCATTGCTTGAAAGTTAGATTTTGAAAACAAAGAAAAATGAAAAAAATATTTCTTTTTCTAATTAAGAAAGAAACATTATTTAAACGTCATTTTAAGTATTAAAAAGAAACAGCGACATTTTTAATACAGTAAAATGTTTTTAGAAAATTTGAATATTTGTGTGCCCCGGACTTCCTTAATGTACTGTAAAAGTGAATCTAAAACATTGCCGAAAATTACGGACAGCTGAAAAAATTATTTTCATAAATTCTTCAATAAATTAAAAAAAAAAAAAAAAAAAAAAAAAAAAAAAAAAAAAAAAATCAGAGGCTTTTAATGATAAAGGAACGTTTTTCACGATTGGAGAGCGGTCTTTGGGGTTATTTGAATGATTTGGTTTACAAGAAGAAGCCGAAAGACCTTATTAGCCTCAAAAATTCTCTAATTGAATCTTTTTCAACGCCAAAAACAGATTTTAATGCCAACAACTTTGTGACTAAGTTGCGCTATTTTATCACCTTTGTAAGTTTCCTCTTTGAAAACCTTAGCCATTAAATTCCTCTTCCACGTTCTTTTCAGTAAAAAAATGTCTGTAATGTATCGTCAAAGGCTCCAATGTTATTTCAATTAAAAGTTGTCGATCAGTTAAAAATCACGCTGTATATTAATTTCTAAAATTTTTAATGAAGAAATTATTTTATATTTTTGTTCTTGATTACATTATTATTTCCTATAAAAACTACTAACTACCTGCTATTTTGTCTATTAAATTTTATTTGTTACGATTATAATGTGTTTTTTAATGCATTTAAGACGTTGAAAAACGAATTCAAATCTGAAAAATAATTGGGTATGGGTTAAAACATACATAAGGAACTTCAAATCAATCCAGTTCTAATTTGAAATCTTTCACACGGATTGTTTCGTTCGATTCAGAGTCGCTTAATTTAAAAGAAATATATCAAAAACAAAAACAAAAACAAAAAAAACTATATATTTTTTTAAAGGTTCAAAACTAATGAGTCCGATTAATAGTTTATACATATATATTTTTATCAAATAAGTATTTTTCTCAGTTCAAAACTACTATTTTTTTTTAACTTTTCCAAATAAATTATTTTTTAATACATTAAACAATTTTTAAAAAAATACATTATAAAATTTACTAACTAAATAAAAAATTTATGTTATTAATAATCAAAATGTATTTGTGATGATTAGTAAATAATATATCACAAGAACAAGTCTAAAAACTACTAAATAATTCAAATGAAGTAGAATAGAATCGTTAGTATAACACTAATACAGAATGGCACAAATTGTGATGTTCAAGTCCGCAAAATTCAAAAAGCAAAAATGTAATCCGATATAAAAGAACTGATACAGAATTTCTGTTTGTTTTATTACTATTATTATTATTATTTAATGGTTAGAAACTTTTTTAATTTTAAAGAAAGAAAATTTGCTTAACAAATATGTTTTGGTTAAGGAATAAATAGACTAAAATCCCATTAAGCATACAGTTCCTATCATTTAGTTTAATTTTAATTAAAAGTATTTCAGTTTTGAAATTACATATATATCCTAATCAATTCTAACGAATTTCAAAGCATGTGTATAATATATTCCATATTTAGTTATCATTTTATACAGGGGTGCACAACCTTTGACCCGCGGGCCACAATTATACCACTATTTTTATGCAGAATAATTTTACTTATAGTAATGACAGAAACTTTGCTATTAAAGAAAATAAACTACACTTTTCAAATATTCTGGTGTCAACTGATTTTCTGGTAAAAAGGTTGTGCA
>OZ025290.1:271711446-271741014 GCA_964019185.1 Maratus speculifer | reverse complement strand
GGGAGGGGGAGATTACGGTAAAAATTAAACAGCTGCGAACTGAAACTTGAGTAAAGGGTATGTTGAAAAATTCAAAGTATTATGTTATTAAAGGAGGCTATGGACATCATTTATTTGGCAAAACATGTTCATGTATATTTTCGCCCTAGCGTGTGCTTGTGTGTATGGGGGGGGGGGGGGGTGGATTTACAGGGTGAGATATGAAAATTACGTAATTTTAGAAATAGATTTCTATTAAATAATTTACAGGTTGTTAAACACTAGTCAATCCTTTTCATAAGACTCATAATTTTTTTCACTTTTTTTTTTTTTTACAAAGATAATTTTGTAAATTTTGACAGAAATGTTTTTACATATGTATCAGAGTTTCCCCCAGAGGGTTTCAGGGAGGAGCTCCGCCCCTCCTGCCCTTTAATTTAAAACTAGCGCCCCTCTTGTCCCTCATCCAAAAACTAGCGCCCCTCTTGTCGCTCATTCAAAAAAAATAGCGCCCTTGTTGCCCCACATTTGAAAAAAACGCAGCTCTTCAGTGATGATGAGGACGCGCTATAACGCGTAAATTACGTAAAAAATCGGCGACGGAACGCAAAATATAGCTCTTACGCATCACACAAAACGTGCAATTTCGTCAAAAAATCACGAAAAAAAGTCAAATTTCACTAAAAAAAAATCACAAAAAAATGGCTAATTTCGTACAAAATTCTGTAAAAACGGCAGATTTCCTTAAAAGATCGTAAAAAAAGGATAAAGTTCGTGCAAAAATTGCGATGAAACGGAAAAGTTTAAAAAAAAAATTCACGAAAACGGCAATTTTCGTCAAAAAATCGCGATAAAACGGCAGATTTCGTATAATGATTTGCGGAAAACCGCAAATTTCATCCGAAGATCGTAATAAAACGGAAAATTCTGTCAAAAGATTTCAAAAATTCGCGAAAGAATGCAAAATTTGTCAAAATATCTCGAAAAGACGGCAGATTTTGTCAAAAGATCGCAAAAAATGCAAATTTCGTCAAAAAGACACACACACAAAATAAGTTAATGTTAGAAGTGAATTTTTCTGTTCTAAAAATTAATTTTCCTGCTTCAAAATTGTGTTTTTAATGCTCAAAAAGCGGATTTTCCTGCTTCACAATCAATGCGTGTGAAGAGAAAATTGCACCTGGGACATAATTAGAATTTGAGGCTTCCCCCCCCCCCCCCCACTCCCAACTTTTTCTTGTGAGAGCCCAAAAATGAAGTTTGTTGTATAAATTTGGTACCCCCTAAATTTCTGCGCCCGCGGCAACCTCCTCCTTTCCCCCCCCCCCCCTCTATGTTCACAATCCCCTTTTGACTGTCCAAAACTTTCTAAATGAGAATCCTGAAAGCACCCGTTTATGAAACAAAAAGAATCTTTTATTCAACAAAAGTATTCTTTAAAAAAAAAAAAAGTCTTTTTTAATAAATCGGGCTTCTCACTTAACAATTTAACAAAATCGGCCGTTTTTTCGCGATCTTTCATGATATTTGTCGTGTTTTCGAATTTTTTTAACGCAAAATATGTCTTTTTGCGATCTTTTAACAAAATCGACTATTTTTCGCAATCTTTTAACAAAATTTATAGTTTTTTTTCCTTTTTGTTCTATTTTTTTGGCAAAATTTTTGTTTTTTCTCGATTTTTTAGCGAAATTTCTGTTTCTTTACGATTTTTTGAACCGCTAGATTCTAGATTCAACTTTATAAAAGTGCCCTTAAAAATAAAAAAGTGCCCTTTACAGAACAGTAGCGCCCTGCCCCTTTTTAAACCTGGGGGAAACTCTGTATATATATATATATAGTAGGCAAATTCAAAATTACAATCCAGTTTAGCAGTTTTTAATTATAAACCAAATGCATTTTTTTTTTTTGTAATTCTTTAAAAAAGGAATTTAACATTAAATGATCTAAATTACGAATATTCATAACTTCATCATTTTGAACGATTTGCTCAATAATGAGTGTCTATTTCATACCCTAATATAAAATTACAATATAGGTAAAAATTTGATAATACTGCTGAATGTTTCAGCATTTGGTTCTATTTGGGCAGGAAGATGACCCCTAACATATATTTTTACAATTTGAAAAGTACACGATCCCCATATGAATAGCTATTTCTGTTTTCTTCCTTGTGTGTGTGTGATTATCTGAAGATTAAAATGTTTGGGGTTATTCTCACTCACTTAACTTTTATTTATTTTCTTTTTTTTTTTTTTTTTTTTTTTTTTTTTATGGAACAGGATCGGCTTTCCAGAGCATCTCTCCCCCCTCCCACCCATCTCGGAAATTTACGAAAAATAGTACAGTTAATAAACTGTGTTAGCCTTTAGATTATTTTATTTTCAATGTATAATTGTTTAAGGTCACTTGAAATAATTTTTTTAAAATATCTAAAGATTTTACATCAAAGGTATATTGACAAGTGTCCCTCCACCACTGTAATTTCCCGTGATAGAAAATCTTTATTTCTGTTTTTAATATTTTAAAGTATTATCTTAAAGGAAAGGAGAGTTGGATCTCACCTGGTGAAAAACAGATTAAATTATTTCTATTTTTTCAACATGCACACATATATTCGAAAATCTACCCCCTTCAGGGATTTCGATGCCTACGCTAAATTCTTTAAATTTATGCACTGCCTTTATCTCCCTATAGTGAAACTCTGAGCGGAAAGATTTACCAATAAAAAATAACGTCATAAAAAATTATAATTACGTAATAATGACATATTGTTTCATTAAGGTTTTAGTCATCATCACTCTGCCAAATTGGGTGAAATCATATCCAAATCAAATCTTTCGGCAAAAAACATTCAAAACGTGCGAAAACTGCTACCCAAAACAAACTGAATCCTGAGTGCAAAGAAATTAGAAGTACCTTTTGATATCTTTGCTGATAGAGCTAGGGCACAGCACCAAGTAAACTGTCATTTTCACTGTTTGGGTGGCAGAAACATCGCCGCTCCTCGTTTGTCGTCATTTAAGGGTGTATTCGGAAAAACGCTTTTCCATCTTCAACAGCTCGAAATTTTTCGATACAATTTCAGACACATTTTTAAAAGTAGAAACATGAAACTTGTTGATGGCATTCTTGAAGGACGTATGAAGATCCCTGTGATGTCTTTTTACGCTCAATTCATTAGAATTTGAGTTATAAACAATTACCTTATCAGTATGACCCTTTTTTTTCGTTCCCAGATTTCCCGATTGGGAAAAATCTGCTCGAAATGCCGTTTTTGATTGCTTTTTTTGCAATATTTTCTGCATTTATCTAAGAATCGACAATCACGGCACCTTGTGTACGTACTTTCCAATCAAGAGATTTTGAAAGTTTGGTGCATTTGAGAGCAATAATGAATTCAAAAATAAATCGGAAAATAAGCAGTTTGAATCGATATACACCCTTAAATCCATTATAATCTTCCGGATATAATGCCTTTTTCGTCCAATCATGATTATTTTTAGAAAATATAGTTCTGTCTGGCTATGCTTAATCTTTTTGTAATGTTTCATTCCTCCCTCTGCCCCCTCCCCGATATATATATAAAAAAAATAAACATTTAATGTTGTTCTCTAAAGTTTAAAAATTCTGTTCCGTTTACGGTTTTTACTTATAATAAATCAATAATGAACAAAGAAAATTAGGTTCCTTCCGTTAAAAATTACACTTTCCGTCCTTTGCCCCCCCCCCCCCCTCTCATCATATACAGTTTCATATTTTTAAATCTTTATTTTATTTAAATAAAATTTGCCGCATTTATTTCTGACTTATCACAATAAATAAATAATAATCTAGATTATCTCGAGCTTATCCTAACTATGTACGTTTTCATCCTTAGCTTCCCCCCCCCCCCTTCCAATCATGCAAATAAGCTCAAAATATTTATAAAAAGAATTATAAAAAAAAATCTTTTTTACTATTTTTTTTCTCTCTCCAGTGACAAAACAATTAAAAATATCAATACAAATATATCAATTTTTTTTTATCATCCCCTTTATACTGAAAAATTTTCTTCCCTCTTGCCCTCCCCCCCCCCCCCCTCTGTAGCAGAATGAGGTTTAAAATTTTAAAATTCTTTATTTAAAAGAAAACTGAAATATTTGTTGCCCACTAATAAGAAAAAATAAATAATAGTTAAAATCACTTCCTTACGCTTCCCCCTCTTCCGGAATACAAAGGAGTTTTTTTAAATCTTAATTTTACACAAAAAATCTTTTCAATTTATTGTTTCGTAGTCTCAAAAATAATTAATCATTTAACTTGTACCCTGTTCCTGAAATTCTCAAACCGTTATCTCTTTGCACCCCAATCCCAGTTTGCTGATTGTCAAATTGTCAGGTCCATGACTGGCGCTATTTTTATATCGGCCGGATGGCAACACTTGACGCGCCATCTTTATTTTCCTTTCCTCGTGTGTTTGGCGTGGCTTGGCTTGTAAGGGACGTTGTTTCCTCGTGTGACGGTGTGTAAAGGTTATTCAGGTATGTATTTTTCTGTTTTTTACTTTATGTATTCTTAATTAATTCAAGTAATCTCTTTAAAAATATGTTTATGTTTTTTCATGCGTAACTTTTCGTAGATAGTCGCAAATTTCGTTTGAGTTTCACTAATGAGAAAATGCATTTTAAGGTCCAACATTCTTGATTGCCTGAAGACTTGGAAAAATTTTAATGCATTATATAGTGTATGTAGGGAGTCCTATAAAGTATAAACATATTTTAAGTGATTTTCAATGCTTAATAATGCTTTGTGTTGATAGGTACAGATGTAGTTTATTTTTGTTAAATTACTTATTAGTTGTAAATTATTCATTTTTCAAGTATTGTTGTTTTGTATTATGTAGATTTTTTTTAAATCATTGATTTAAATCCGTGTTTATTGTTGTTATTGCTATTTTAAAATTAATTTAAGCTGTAAACAAACTTAATGTACTTTAATGTAATTTAGTTTTATATAATACAGATAATTAAACTGCTTTCAGAAAGATAAAACTTTATCTTTGTAAAAAGTAAGGTGAAATGTGAAGTTTGTTTGTTTAGAAAATAATTCTTCCAAATTTCATTTGAATTAAATTATAAAATTTTTCAACTGTAAGAAAATCTGTGCATTAATATATTATATATTGGAATAATTTATTTGTTAATATTTATTTTAACTTTTGCAAGTTGAGAAATATCCTACGGGGGGGGGGGATTCCCCTCACATCGCCAGGTTTCCCAAATTGGCTTTCCAGATTATTACCTTGTTGATTGTTATATAATAACATTTTCATTAATTTTGTTTTTATCTGGAAGTTTTTTTTCTTGTAATAGAGACAGCACTCAAAAATGTCCATTTTCTTGAAGAGGGGGGCGGGGGGGGAGGGACTATGGCTCTCCCAAATTAGAAATCGACTGATAAAGTTGATACATTTTTCCGTACTAGCAATTAAAAAAATTAACATAGTTTAACATTATAGTTTAAAAATGTCATGCCCTGCAGTTATTTTAACTAAAACACTGATAAAATTAATTTGATACCTGATTTGTAGTTTTCAATGCATTTTGTGTAATAAAGGTTTTATCATTCCCTAAAATGTTACATTTTAATCATTTACGTAAATTGTGTGATTTTATACACTGATAATTCTTATTATATGCATCTCTGTGTGTGTATAGTTTTTATTTTAAAAATGATAAGAAAAGTCATAAAGTTGTGCAAGATTTAAAAAAATCAAAACCATCACGGACGCTAGTGTGCAGTTAGTTGTGCAATATATCATTGGTTTATAAGTTTATTTTTCTAATCTTCTGAGTATTATTTCTAAACTCGCTTCTATATATTTTTTTCTTTTTTTGTTGCATGTTATTTGATACTTGTATACATTCTAGTAACAGTTATTTATTTACTTTGGCTAAACAGTTCTCACTACTACACTTTTCAATTTTAAAAAGAAAATAAAAGTAAATAATTTATAAGTAAACATAGCCTTTATACCAAATCTCTCAAAATAATGCCATTTTGGCATCAATTTTGTATATCAGTGAGTGCATATATGACATGTGTGTCGTCTTTTAAAAATAAGTGATTGTTTGCAGTAACAATTCATTGAATAATGAAAAAAGTTTGTATTTCTTGTGGGGGTCGCATTGCTTTTGCTGAATTTGTAATTTTGTTCTTTTGACAATTATAGTTGATTAATTACTAAATAAAATTTCATTACTTATGAGCTTGATCGTAAATTAATTATACATATGAAACAAAGATATGCCATATCGTATCCTGTAGAGTATTTATATATTCCTGATTTTTGTTATTATTTCTTTAATGGATTGTGATTTCTGAAAATAAACAGTATTGCCAAGCCAAAATTGAATATATGATTTCTACTTGTGATTTTTTTTTTTTCAGAAGGCGAATGCTAATCTAGGAGATGTTGAGTTGCTCATCATATGAGTGAAAAGAAAGTAATGAAGCTCAGAGCAGCTATTTGTGTCCACTCTCAAAGCATCAAAAGATAGGTAATTATTTGTTTAATTGTATACTGTAGTTTACACAAGATGTTTTTAAGACAAAATTTCAACCCAATTACTACTGTTAACTTTTTTATATTATTTTAGAAAATTGTTCTAATGCTAAATTAATGTTTGTTCAGATGGCACGGTTGAAATCAATTGGTTTTTTCTAAAAAAAAGTTTTCTTAAAATAAGTCTGATATTTTCTCACTTTTCTTTATAATTTGTTTTTCAGATTATTGGATATAAAAAATTTTTACTTTTAAAACGATTTTTCAGCAGTAAGCATTAGATATAGTGAGTTAGGTCATTTTTTATGTATAAGATTAAAACCAGTATGAATTGGTGAACATATCAATTGCTCAACAGAAAAAGTCAAACATGAATTGATCCATGATGAAATAGATTAAAAACATTCAATATTTAGATATAATGAATTAAAATATGTGCAGCACCCTGCCCCTTTTCAAATTTACAAAATGCACCCCCTTTTTTTTTTTTTTTTTTTTTTTTTTTTTTTCAATAGTAAAATGCACCACTGGTTTTACCCAGATTAATATTTTTTATTAGTCCATAGTATTTTAAATTTGTGTGCTCAAAAATGATGGAATTTTTTTTTCCTTCTGGAAAAGAACATGAAACTATTCAGTCATGTTTTAATTGTATTTTTAATTTTTATATCATAAAATCATTTAAAATCAATGTTATCTGACTTATCATATTTAAAATTTATGCATTTTGCCGCTTTCTTTTTTCCTCTTCTAAAAGTAATAATAAAAAAAAAATTCTTGCAAAAGTACCCTTTTTATTTCTAGTGTGAACACTAGTATTTTAGTACATATATATATTTTCCTATTATCTGCTGACCAAAAATATTGACTTCAATTTGTCATTCAAAAAATAAAATTCCAGTAAGTATTTGAAATTTATCATTTGAATAACTGAAAAATATTATATTATCAAACTACATCAAATGTTTATCATTAATAATCAAAAGATTGTTTATAAAGATTTTCTGAGTATCAATGTTTCATTTTATAGAATAGTTTATTTTTTGAACATAGAACTGTTTTCTAATACTGCTTAAATTAAAATATGAATTTTTTTCAATTTTCTGCACAAATTCATAATTATTTATTTTAAATAAATGTTTACTTTAATTAATTAAATAAATTTTAAAATGAAGTTACACCACTTATAATCCATCAATATCTATTTTTATCATTATCTGTGCATAATATATAATAAAAAAGGATGTCTTAAAAAAATCTGGTGTTAAACCAAAAAAACTAGTTTTGAGAAAGGTTTAAAAAAAAAAGGGGGGGGGTATCAACTTTGATTAAGAGTTCTGTTTTTGTGAAATTGTTAAGTTTTTCTTATACTTGTGAAAATTCTAGTCATAGTTTTGTGAAATTTTTATCTATATATTCAGGTTTAATAATTGATACATAATAAAATTCAGTAACATATTCTTTGACGAGATTAACTGTTTATTTACAGACCAGATTTTATTTTCAAAATTATTAAATTTGTAAAAAGATCAATATAAAGGTGAAAAAGTTTTGTGAAGCGTCCTTTAAAGGATCTAAAACTTTCTTAAACATATTCCTCTGCAGCCTTAATTCTCTTATTTTATCCCTACCAAGCTGTAACATTTCTCTGATAAGTATTATTTATTTGAAAATTTTCAAAGAAGGAAGTGGAGAGGGGATTTACTTTTTTAAAACCGTAGAGATTTCTTACATGTCATTTTAGATGTTGTTTTTCGATTGAGCCTTTTGGTAAATATTAAA
Organism: Maratus speculifer; assembly: GCA_964019185.1. NCBI lineage: Eukaryota > Metazoa > Arthropoda > Arachnida > Araneae > Salticidae > Maratus > Maratus speculifer. Next base: position 271,732,709 of record OZ025290.1, on the reverse strand, counting down.
GAACTTAAGAAAACTCGTATTTTTAATTTTTTATTCCTACAAAGGAAAAAATACTCTAGTACAGTAGACTTCTTCAAATCCGCACAGCTCAGGATCAGAGGTTGTGCAGATTTTAGAATTTTGTGGATTTCTGGTCATTGCTTTGTTTACATTTAAACCTTAATTTGAACCCAATGACTAATGCAACCAAAACTATAATGAATTCTTATAATGTAATAAAATATTAAAATAAATAATAAACTAAAATAGTAAAAATTTAGATATTTTTTTGGTTCTTAAAAATTTAAAAGCAAAGATAGACTTAGGTAATAATGAATAATGTATTATTAAATATTCATTATAAAGATGAAATGTATTTTTCCTAACTTATTCAGTGTAATTTACCTCATAAAAGTACATTACTAATTTACGTGAAAATTATAAAATAAGGAAGTTTTGTTCCAGGTTTAGCCAGACTTAATAACCAAAAAAGCTTGATTAATATTTAAATATATATGGTAAGAAGACTGATTACCAATGATATCAGCAATAAATTAACAGAAATAAATCAGAAATAAATTAACTTATTCATGAAAAAACATGAATTCAGTAATATTAACAAAAATTACAAATTAAAAAATATATGAAATTGATAAAAAATTAATAAAGTCAAATTTCCTTCCTGTATCAAAACTGAATGTTTCATTGTTTACATCCATAAATTATCTGCAGATTTTAGGGTTGCATATTTGAGGGAGTCTACTGTATATAGTTTATAATTCATTTTTTTAATAATATATAAAAATGTGTTCATAACATATGTATTTTTGCAGTTGAGCTGTATTTAATATTTCAATTTTATTTATATCCAGATTGTCTAAATTAAAGGAAAGAGTTTATTATTCAGACAGGTGCAGATAGGAAATGTTTCCTTTATCAATTTCTGATTTTCATTTCATCTGTTGCTATAAGTTATACAATTTAATAATAAAAACGAGAATTTTTGAATGTAAAACGAAAGAATGTATTCTAATCCAAACTGTTTGTTTTCTGATTTATTTTTAAATTCATTTTTGCTCTCAAAATCATCAAACCTGTAAATTATCTTTTTTAGAAACTACGTCAGTTGCCTTGTTTGTTGATTTTTTTTATAAGTGCAGAAAATACTGTCGAAGTTGGCGTTTTGAATCGTATTTTCCAAATTGGAAGATCTGGGAACAAAACAAAAGGGATCATACATAGATAATTTTTTTATAATTCAAATTCTAATGAGCTGTGTGAAAAATGAAATCACACCATCTCTTATACATGTTTTCAAAAATCATCTCAACAAGTTCCATGCTTTATGTTTAAAAATGAGTCTAAAAATGCCTCAAAATTTTCAAGCTGTTGATGGTGGAAAAATATTTTTTTAAATACACCCTTAATGAACATGTATTGCATCATTTGCACATAGTAGTAATTTCACAAAGTTAATAATTCTGGAAGTGTGATTTAATCAGCATATTATAAAACTATATTTAAAATGCTAGCTAAAAGCTTTACTTAGATATTTTAAAAGTACATCTTAATTACATTGCTTCACAGATATCTTAAAACACCAGATATATACAAATAAACAGGGATGTAGTGGAGGGTATACTGAAGTATACACCGTGTATCTTCTGGATTTTTAAAGAAAGCTCCGTATACCCTCTTTCTCAATGAAGCATTAACATATGCCCTATTTATTAACATTTATAATGATAGCGACCTTCTGCTTTTACCCTACACTCTCTGCTTTTTTTATGACTACAACACTGCAAATAAAATGTCTTTTTCTGGAAAAAAATTTCAAATTTAGAAAAAATTTGCAAGATCAAAGGGGGGAGGGAAGATAAAATTTTGGCACAATTTATAGTTTTGTTTTTTAATTAAAATATTACTTAGAAATGCACATAAATAAATAAAAAAATGTAAGTACCAACTCCTTTCATATTTAATTAAAAATAATAATAAAATAAAAACCTTAACTGCATTGTTTTCACGAACTGATGAACTTTTACTAATTTATTAGCTTTTATAGTCCCTAAGCTATTTTTAAGTTGAGAGCATACTAAACCACACATGAAAAACAAATCTAATAAGCTAAGCCAGCTATTAGCATGTATATGTATAGTCGTGAAAAATCCCCCCCCCCCCCTCCTTATTAGCTTCTCAACAAATTATTGTAAAAATAAAATAAGATAAAAAGCTACTGGTACTGAACGAGGCAAAATATAATCTACTTTTAAATGATGTATATAAATTTTGCTTAGGGAGCTATCTACATATTAAAACAAACTTAAACTATTCTTTTCATTGTCAAGTAATTCATATAAAACTACTAGGAAAATTATAAAAATTAATAATAAAGGTGACATTTTTTTCGTTATTTTTTTTTTATAAACCAAAAACTTCAAAGGGTGTCTATTACTGGCACATCTACCCTACATAGGTTTATATGTGTGTGCACATAAATTTTATTTGGAGATTTTTTTTTTTTTTTTTTAATTGCTGTCTTTCATTCATATACTTATGGACTATACTCTTCTCAAATAATGAATCCTTCCTAATTTTTCTTTCAACATTGTTGATTCTGTGACTTAATCTTTCTGTTCTGACATGTAAGAATGTTTTAATGTGTTACATTTTGTCGTTGTTCAATTTAAATATGAATATGATTCTTTAGAATGTGTAGTATATGTAGAGCCTGTGTAATATAAAATTTCAAAACACATTTTTGAAGCATAATTTATGTATTAAAAATAAATTAATCCAAATTTAATATGAATTAGCTGTAAATTAAAAAAATAACTAAAATAGAAAAATAAAGCTGGCTTTTTTTTAAGTGGTTAAAACAAACAATCAAAAAAAAAAAAATGCTGATTTTAGAACAAATTTGTTTATTATGGGGACATAAATTCCCCAATAAAATTCACTTGAAGAATGGTTATTTCAGAAAACATCTCCTCACATGAATTTTGAGAGAAAGTTTCAAAATGTTGTTGATGTTGAATGCAAGAAAGGGTTAAAGTAAAATAAATTCTTTGTATTTTAATAAAAATAACTTATTCTCTGGGTACCTGATAATCAATGTGTATTTTAGAATAAAGGATAAAATGGAACTTCATAACTTTCTATACTTAAAAGAAATTTTTCAAATTTACAAAGTACATTTAATGGAACTTGGTACAAATATATTCTAACTATAATCTATACTGCTTATAAATTCATGTTCAAATAAAGCATAGTCATAATAGATCATAAAAATGCTAAATTTTCAATGTAGCAATAGCTTTTAAAAGTAAATATAATTTTTAAAAAGTTTAAAGTTTCTTTTTCAATTTTTATATTTGATAATAATTTTTTATTCTTTATTCAGATTTCTTTTTCTATAAATCTAAGTATCAGATTTTTGACCAGTCCATTAGATCAGCAAGGGTGGGGGGAGGGGGATACAGAATGCACATGAGAAAACATGTTTTTAAATTCATATTTTTTTTTATTATTTATTTTTAAGTTGAACATATCAAAAAATATCATAGTTTAGACAATCTGATTAATTATTGTGAAAGCTTTAGCACTTTTATGTATATATATATGTGTATGTATAATTAGTTATATATGTAACTATATATATTTAACTATGATTAAAAAAAAAAAAAAATTATGAATTGAGAAAAATAAGTTTAGACACTGTATTTACAAGAGCATTGAATGGGAAGGGTTAGGAATATTAAGTATATATCTATTATTTATCAAATCATTCTGAAGTATGGGAAGAAAGTTCTACAAATACTAAAGCACACTTAAAAAAAAAAAAAAAATAAAAAAAAAAATAAATTTATTATTAAGTTATGCTATTATAATTTAGATGTAGTAAAAGTTGTTTTATTAGAAGTATCCAAGGTGTTTGATTGACATACTACAAGAATAAGAGATGTATCAAATTATTAAAAAACCTTACAAATTAATAATAAACATTAATTTGTTTTTTATAACTTAAATTTTATATGTAAATATATATAATAAAAAGATATTTTCCTTATCAGAAAAAAGGTTGGCATTCAGCCTAAAATTTGGTGAATATTCGGTATTTGGCCGAATCACTATTTGTCCCATTACTTATATATATATTAAATGTTATTTCTAAAATACACTTTTTTTTTCTTGCTGGAAATTTTACCAAAGTTCTTTGATTTAAATCACCTCATTTTTGATCATGATTTAAACTAACTTTATATATAAAAAAATTTGAATTTAGTTCCTAGATATTTTGTAATAAATATTATGTTATGCCACAAACACATTGTAAATTTAAAAAGTGGGAAAGTCTGAGAGCTCAAAATGCTGCTTTTAATTTTATTTGAAACAAATATATTTAAAAATAAATCCTTATTTAAAAATAATCTCAGCTGAAAATCAGCCGAAATCTCAGTTGAAAATGATTAATTCATATAGTTACCTATTGGAGCATATCTAAATCTTGTGGCAAAAATTTCCTTACAAAAACATACTTTTTTGAATGCATATGGCAGAATAAATAAATATAAGTCATTCAAACATATTTTGATTCATATTTCTGTAGAGACATCATTATGTCCTTGTGAACATTGTTTAATTCTCATTTTAGTTTATGAAAAATTTGGAAAATAAAATAAGGAATTATAATTAGAATAATTTTAAGTATGTTTATATGATTTTAAAATGTTATTTTAATACTTATAAAAGTCAGCCTATTAAAAACAATTTTATAATTGTTTGTAAATACAAATCTGGTAAAAATGTGAAATGTGTGGTAAATTTAATTCAGATTCACTCTAAACTTTGTAATCGTTAGAAACTCAATGCTGTAAAGTTGGTGTTTATTTTTGCTTATTTTAATAACAAATATAATTTTTTTTTCACTTCCATTGAAATTTATAATATATAGAACAGCAGCTCACACAATCATTTATTTGAGTTCATGGTTGAAATTCCAGGATTAGTTAAAATTCGATTTGCATATTAAAATACTGTAGATCTGCCAAATCCTATTTTAGGGGAAAGCACCTGAAAACGCGATTTTGAGGTCGACTTATAGATTTACCATTGTGTTTTCTTGTTACCAGTTTTCCATGTTTTCATTTTCATACATTTAAATACAAGAAAACATAGTGCTAAACCTATGACTAAATTGCTAACATTGGATTTCATTGTGTTTCTCCAACTGAATTTTTGTAAGCTTTACGAATTATTAATTTTAATTATTTTATAAACATTGTTTTACTTTAAAATTACATTTAGAATTAAAAAAATTCATTTTAAATTATATATATTTGTGATTTTTTTTTTAAATAAACTATTTCTATTATACATATTTTTAAAAAATATGAAGGAAAACAAAAAAAATGAAAACAATTTTGAATAAAAATAATGAATTTAATGTCTTTTAACTTTACTTGCACATTTGCTTAAGATGCTGTTTACCTAAATTAGTTATTTTTTATATTTGTTAATAATATTTATTTATAAATGTTCATGTACAAGTGTATTATTCCAATAACTATGTCACACACAGTTTCTGTGTGTTTTTGTTGTCTGTTTCACAGATTTCTGAATTTTAAGAACATTAATGTTTTTAAAAATTTACTAATGGTATGGAGTATTTGAAATCTTTATTTTCTAATTGTTTGTTACATAGTTTTTTTTATTTTATGTAAAAAATATCACTTTCTCACCCCTCTTTTTTTTTTAATCATAAGCATTTAAAGAATTGTTTTCATAACTTATAATTATGAAATGTTTTATACATTTTTAAATCATTTAATAAAATAGTTTCAAACATCCTCACACAAAATTAGAATTTTTACTTTCTGCTTGATTTGTGTGTGTGAATATTGAAAAATTATGCATAGATTTGTAATTTTAGAAACATTAGAACTTCTTTCAAAGTCAAGAATTTTAATCTGTTGATTTAAATCAGTGATTAAATCTGCTTAAAAACTTCTTTCAAAATGAATTATGGGTATGGAATGTTTGACTTATTAATCTGGTTGCTTTAGCATACAGTTGAATCTGTCATTTTAAAAATGTGGATCCCTTTTGACTAATTCAATTGATATAAAGTTTTTTGTTTTTATTTGGGAAAAATATGTATCTGTGTGTGTAGACCATTGTTTTTCTTCACCTTATTTTTTTTTAATAACTTGTTTTAAAATGTCTTTAAAACATTTTCTCACCTTACATAAATTAAAAATTTTATTTGTGCTTAAGTTATTTGATAAAATATATTTTCATACATACATGCAAGCATGAATTTGAAATGAAAAGTGACATTTTTGATTGTCATTATAACTTGATTTTTGTGTAAATTATTATGGGATTTAAGCATAGATTTTTAATCGTAAAAACATTTAAACTTTTTTTGGAAAAAAAAAAAAAGTCAAGGGATATCACAGTTTATTTTAAGTCAAAATATATATATTCCTTCTTACAGAGTTTATACCTTGGAAAATATTGATTTTGAAATATTGAAGCTTATTGTTTGCATAATGAGGTGCTTGTGATTGCAATGACATGTATGATTTGGTTATTTTTTATGAAAAAAAATCGTTTATTTTGTTTATGGTATTTCTGCATGTTTAATTATAATTTTGTCTTCCAAATAACATTTTTAGATCTTAAAATTGTCTTTTTTCTGTTTTTAAAATAGGTGGGGTAATTAACCAGTTACTTGGAGCGATTCAATTTTACCTGTCTTAAAAGATTTTTTTCTTTTTATTATATCAAGCTTTAACTTTTTACATCAATGATGATGTAAATCATGTGTTATTTTTTTAAAATTCAATATTTTCAGACTTTGTAAAAAAAAAAAAAAAAAAAAAAATCAAGATAACTGAAATGTGTAAAATACTTTGATAAATCTGATGTTTAATATTTATATGTATCTCTGTACTTTTAAAGCAGAAATTATGTTCAATAAATAGTTTACAGTAATGCAAATAGACCTAATTATTACTTTATTGTGTCTCTGTCCACACCTTATTATTTTAGCTGTAAGCCTAGCAGAATGAGTATTTTAGGATAAGGCGCAAAAGTAGCTACATGCGCACAATACTTTTGATTAAGGCTACAGACACACTTGTGTTTTCTTGGTGTATACAAGCAAAAAGTTGAAAACTGGATTCTGTGCAAATAGAAGAACGAGGCTTATTTCAATGTTATAGCACAGATTCTATTACTTTGTCAAGCTTTCATGCCAATTGTGTGGCCACACTTGCTTCAAATAAATTGCTGAAGCTAAATGCTCTTTTTTGTCTACTAAGCTTATTTTCTTATTAATTGGGATCCCAATTTTTTTATTAATTGGCACAAAAGAAAAACGGTGAAACTTGATATGATTAATTAGTCAAAGCTCTAACTTCAGCAATGAAAATATGCAAATATGGTTATAGTATCTATGCAGATGTGGATCAAAGAGAATATACAACTCAGAAACCACAAGTGTGTCCTTAATTTTAAATACAGTAATAAGGAAAAAAATCTAGTTATTGAAATTTTATTTTGAATGAATTTATTTAAAATGTGTATTAGCATAACAGCATATTGTTTTAAGAATATTTGATTAGTTCATAATAAAAAGTTAAAATGTAATTAAATAGGGAGATTAATAAAAATGATTCACAGTTTTTCTATATGAGTATAAAGTTAATGTTTAATATCACATGTAAATTTCAATATTGTATCAATATCAAAGGTAAGATTGTTCTTAAATCAACAGGGGATGCTTTCTGATACATTTCTGTACTCTTTTTTGTTTTAAATGCATGATTAACTATTATGTTTTATTCAGAAATTGGGTAATTAAATCTTTCCATATTTTGGTAAATGCAGATTTTTCTGAAAATACAGTACAAGTGGGTATCTTCAAACATTTCTGACATGCCAACGTAAGAAAGGGATCATTGTATGACTTTAATTGCTTATGTTCAATAAGTAATTTATTTTAAAAAAATGGGAAATTATTATTCTAAACCATTTCAGTACTCACGTTTACCAATTTTATGCCTATGTGTTTAAATATCTCTCTGAAAATTTCGCATCATTTAGCAGGGAATTTGGGGATCACGTTAAAAAGTTTTAAAGTTTGAAATGGATTATGTTTGATGCAAAGTTTTACACTTTAACTAACCATTATATTAATAAACTTAATGTAAAAGAACATGAATTGTGGGTCACTGTATTCATTTGATTTTTATCCCGCACCACCCCTATAAATTTGCATTATTACAATTTTATTTATATGCTTTCTGCAGATTAAATAATATATGCCTCTCTCAGGAGAAAAATGCTTGTATAATTTAACTCTGACTTGATATTGAAGTATAGATAAAAACAAAATTACATGAATAAATCTTTTTTCTCTTTGAAGCAAAATTTGTGTACGAAGTTGGAAAAAGGTATATTATATGTGGAAAAACAAAGTATCAATAGATATATATAAATAGGTGGTGAGCAGTACATATAATGATTATATCCTTTAAAAAATATTCATTTTAATAAAAAATAACTCCTTACAATTTTTTTTTATGGATTAGAATTGCAAAACTTAAAAAAAAAAAAAAAAAAAAAAAAAGGGGGGGGGGGGAAAGGAAAGACACCAGAAAAAGAGAATTTTATCAGTTACTACTATTAATGCTTTGCATGGATTCAAGAAACTGGATCAAAAATAATAATAATAATTTTGAGACAAAAACTGAAATTTTTTAAATACAGAGATGTGTAAAATGAAAATACTTATGCGAAAAAGCGGACCTTTTTAAAATACAGAAGCATGAAAAATGAAGGAAATCTTTGAGAGAAAACGGAACTTTTTAAATACAGATGTAAAAAGAAGGAAAAATGTATGCTGAAAAACGGAACTTTTAAATACAGAAATGTGTAAAATGAAAGAAATATTTATGCCAAAAAACGGAGCTTTTAAAATACAGAATTATGTAAAATGAGGGAAAGCTTTGTGAAAAAAAAGGAACTTTTAAATATAGAATTATGTAAAATGAAGGAAAATTGTATGCAAAAAAAAAACGGAACTTTTAAATACAGAATTATATAAAATGAAGGAAAACTTTATGCAACAAAACGGAACTTTTTAAATACGGAAGAATGTAAAATGAAAGAAAATTTTTGTGAAAAAACGGAATTTAAAAAACGGAAGTCTTAGAAATCACGGAAGTTTTCCTGGAATTTACGGAAAAAAAATTTCCGTTAAATAAGGGAAATAGTACTGGCGTCTAGATTACCAGAAGTATTTCCGTTTTTTAACGGGAAAATTTTTTACAGTGTATACGCAAGATTTGATTAAAAAAACCACTTTTGTTAAATAGCTCTGAAATTATAGTACTATATACCAACCTTTTAGCTACCATCGTGTATCGATTTCATTCATGGTATAGTCGGATTTAAGAGTGATATAATTAGTTTGAATTTCAAAATATTTCACTTGGGATTTGTATGTGAAAATAATAATTAGTTACGTGACTTAACAGTGATTTTTACGGGTAAATATCAACTTTTTTACACGAAAATCATGCAACCATTGGATACATATTCCCTCCCGCGTTTTTCATTGCTCATTTGGAGTATTTTTAGAGCTTAATATTAATTGTTTTTAAAACCGATTTTTCACACAGTCAGTGGCTACGTATTTCAGACAATGCATTTCTGCATGTAAAGAATTAATGATAAAATCATACAAATTTCAAGTTCGTTTAATATTGTTAATACGGACCCGGGCAAGGCCGGGCGGGTCAGCTAGTTTAAAATAAAAATATGCCAATTTGTATAATTTACGAGCAGTTTGACGATTTATATAATTTGTCGAAATGGGTCAAGGGGATAATCAAGCAGTTCCCGCAATTTTGTAATAGAGTATTACTATGTATTAAGAATATTTAAATACCTGTTTAAATTTGATTGCGGAATTGCAATTATAAATAGTTTACACGTATTTTACTTTAATATTTTATAGCATGCATATCTATGATGAGTATAAGTATTACGGTGACTCCCAATGACTAGTTTATAATGATAGAAATACAGAAGATAAATTAGTTTTTTGGAGGTTGCTATATTTTTTTCGGTACAAGTTTTCCGGTAGAATAGGTTGCTGGAGAAAACACGATTTGTTTAATTTTGGATAAGGCACGTTTTGAAACTCATATCCTCATGTAAATTACTGTACTGCATTTTTGAAATAAAGTTAATTACAAATAGTTGGATTTTAATTTTTGAAAAAAATTATCTTTTTTAAAATACAGGGCAACTTAAAGATTTTCATCTCTCTTTTATTGAACATTTTCATATCAATCTCAATTTTTATTGCACCTTTTAAAAGTAAAGACTTTTCTCTCTTTCCTCGATAAAGTAATTCTTCATCAACCTAGAAAAAGATAGACGAGTATTTCCCCAGAACCATTTTCGCTTACAAAAGGCTTATGTCAAAGATGAAAGGTTAAATTTCAAACGCTTGAGGAAAGTTGTAAATTAAATTGCCCTTTTTTAACTTGTGCATTCGCTTCTTCACTTTTGACAAATACAAGAGGATTTTTCTGAAAGATCTACACGGAGTTGAAGTTAGATTTTCGCTAGGTACGAAAAAGACAAATTTTACATGATCATTGCAATCCTATGTATTGATATATTGTACTTATATTTATATTGTTGCTATTACATCAAGATATTTAAATACTTTTGCAACTGAAATTCGACAAACTAATGATATACTTTTTTTAAATCAAAGTAGAAGATTAAAACGATAAAATCTTAAATATTCTGGAAAGATATTTTGATTTTTTTCTAATGTATCATTAATTTGGTCAAAAAATTATTATTCTAGGAAACCTATGCTTAATTCTAAGAAAAAATGCAACAGATGTTTCGTAAATTAATTTATAATCCGGACTCATCACTGAGCAGCATATTTAAAATCCGCTAAAATCGGACTATGGGGCCACTGACATCTCATTAAGCGTGCATCCTCATCATAAATTAAAGTGGTGTAGTTTGTTTGTAAAGAACAACGAATCATCTTGAATGCATAATCTGCTGCTGTTGGTAAGTCGTAAGATATTTGCTAGTATGAATTATTCTAATTGTACGAATAGCCTTTTACTGTCTGGATTCTTTCTTCAGAAGCTTTCCAAGTACTTATTTGTATAATATCGATAACTATAATATTTTGTGCAAGAGTTTGTCGACAGCAGACGTTCAGGTGTAACAAAAGCTTTGGCTGTAACTACATTCTCCACCACTATTTGGTGAGATAGTTTGTCAGTGATACCACTGACTGACAATCATAAAACAGAAACAATTTTCTGTCAGCAACAACGAAATCTGAATTTAAACATGAATCAGAACAAAATATTTTGTAATATAATAAGTTCTGTCTCTTTCAGTAGTTTTAAGAATGCTAAAAATTTTCCAATTGAAAAAAAAATAAAAATAAACTTGATTATGTATCACAATCGCATTCTCTCGAGAGCCTGTTAATATCCAACGAAATTATGAACTGCAGAAATCTACTGCAGTACTTGCAACATAACGATGATTTATATAAAGAATGAACTGATGGTGGAATCGAAGTGCAATGAGCAGATTTCCAATTGGTCAACGGTGTAAGCGCCTCAAATCATGCTGCATGTTGAAGCGGCTATATCAGGTTGCTCAAACAGTATTATTAAGATAGCTTAGGAAAAACGATGAAACACGGGACTTAAAAGGTTCCTTTTCAGTCGCACATGATTACGATATAATACAATTAAAAAAAAATTCTATAGCATCTTCAAAAGGAGAATATAAGTAGAGCAACTAAAGTTACCAAGAGTAGTATTAATATTTTTTAGCTAATAAAAAATTATAATTAGAATTGAAAGTGTTTATTCTAGTGTCTTGCATCATTGTAATAATACCAATCCATTGTCCTCTGTAAGGAAACTCGAATCTGCAAGACGTTGCCTTTCTATGTAGTGATGGTTATGACATGTTTTGAAAATGAGACTGTATCAGGAATAATACCCATATAGACATCCCCGTCTACATTGTGAACACATCCTTGCTTCTACAGCAAGTCACCTATGAGTAAAATTACTACTTATTTGTTTTTTCATTAATCAAAAACTTTTTTTTTTTTTTTTTGGTACAGGCGAATATTGAGCATGGGCTGAAACTAGCATTTTTAATAGTCTTTTACTTCGTCGATAAGTGTCTGTATTCCATATCTTCGATTGTGAGGAAATCACTACTACCATTGCAAAAAATTATAGGTCTCAGATATGTTTTAAGAATACAATCAACTTTATAGATAGATCAACTTTGCTATATTTTTATATCTATCATTCTTACAGCTAGAAATTGCGATGTAAAAAAGATCCTTCATGCAAAATGCACCTTTTTTGCCTTTTCAATTTAACTAGATTTTCAAATGCGCTTAATTTTGTTATGCTTAACTATTGCATGAGGTAATAGTTATTTGTTTGCTTTCCCCATCGTACATTGTCATTCAAATAATGCATAAAATTTATAACGCATGACATATTTAAGATCGATTTCAGCATCAATGCCGACATCCATCATTCTTTAAAAGAAAAGCTCTGAATCTACAAATTGCATACATAAACCACCTCGACAACAGATTGCCACAATAGATTCTAGAGATCTTGCTTTATCCACCTTTTTAGTAAGACATTTAAATTCAGCCTTATCTGTCATTTTGGAGGCAATGCTTTTGCCCACTGCACATTAGCCATCTTTTGCCGTTGGCCTGCTGTCCTCAATTTCTTTGTGTTGTTTGCTATACTTTCTATTAAAAAAAAACACTGCATAATCCTGCACAACTAGGCTATAAATGAAAAAAACGGCACAACTATCATGTGCCCCTTTGTTTTTCTAAGAGGTTGCTTACTTTCCTTCCCAGCTTTCCAGGGATCACACAAGTATTTACTCTTTTATAAGATCCGGTCCGAATCCCCCTCATATTCGAGCACCCATTATGAAAATTTTACCTTTTACAAATATTTTGCGCACTGTTGCATTTTCAGGTATCATATTAAATATTTTCTATAAGTACATGTAGAGTGATTTGAGATAATTCGCCTGCCCCACTACAGATAGGACTGTGAAAATCGTCAGCTTAGAATTCAAATGCAGTTTCCGAGTGGCCGGGAAAAATCGCTGAAAATCCTATGAATTACCGTCCCATTTCTCTCACTGTTGATGCTAAAAAATTTTTCGAAAAAATGATACTGCAATATATATTAGATAAGTGCATAGAAAAAAAGATATTTCATAAAAATCATTATGGTTTCATCCCATTCAAGGATTGCAATCAAGCAGTATACCACATTTATCACGATGCTAAAAGAGCAAAGATTTCAAACAAAAAGGGTTTTATTGTCGCTTTTGATATTGAGGGTGTGCCTATAATAATGTTGTGTGGGATGCTTTAATTTATAAACTAGCACAAATTGGAATAAATGGAAAAATTCTATATATTATCAAATCTCTAATAGAAGATCAGCAAGCTCGGGTTCGGTGGAGAGGGGTTTATTCCCTCCCCTTCAAGCTCAATCGTGGCCTTTTGCAAGGTAGTATACTGTCAGCAATTCTTTTTACTATATATCTGGCGGATGTATTTGAGATATTCGACACCAATATAACTTGCGTTATTTATGCGGACGATATCTGTATCTATGGCTATCATGATAATATACAATATATACATTCCCTTATCCAGGATAACATAGATAGACTGGTTCACTGGCTTCAGTATTGGGGTCTTACGATAAATCCCAGTAAAAGTAATATTTTGAGTATCAACGTACCAACTGACACAGAGGATAACATCTTAAAAATCAGAGGAGAAGAAATACCATGTAAAAAAAATATGCGCATTCTCGGATACATAATTAACAATAGGCTCAATCACGTAGATCACTTAAACATGCTGGAAAATAAAATCAACGTCAATTAAATTATCTAAAATTTATTGCTACTTCTGCAAGAGTAAGTACTACCAAACAGCTGTTACAATTATATCAAAGTCTGGGTCAAAGTATTCTTGAAGGCAACCCCCGCATTTTATCAGAGGCCTCTAAACAAGAACAGCACAGAATGCAAATAATGCAAAATAAAGGACTCAGATGGGCTACAGGACTCAATAAATGGTGTCCCATTCCAGCACTACTACATGAAAGCAAGGCACAGAGTTTACATCGTCGCTTAAAATATCTAGCTATAAAGCAGAATATTACAAGTCTTAAATATAAAAAGTATCAAACAAACATCACAAGTACAGCTATAAGTATCGAAGCTAATAAATTACTTCGGTATAAATCTAATATCCATGAAATAATTCACTATGAATGGAATACCCTAGAGAAAAAACACCGGCATAATTTTTTACGTTTCTGGTCCATCAACAAAAAGAATTTCGATCAAGATATATTAGCGAAGTATATTAATGGCGCTATTGATGAATTGGGGAACAGCGATACCATTCTAGCATCCGATGCTTCTAAAACTGCATCTGCCACTACGATCGGGGTAGTAAATAAAAACACTAATGAAGCTCAAAGATTTCAAATACCCTCTATAAACTCTGTTTTCACGGCTGAAGCTATGGCGGTCTATATCGGTATTAAGCTATATACTGTGACTGAAGGTAGATATCACGTTTTTACGGATTCATTGAGTTTAATTCAAGCTTTACGTTCACTCAATAGAAAATCGCCTGCGATAATTAGTCAAATTAATCATCTCATAACACTAAAAGAAAACGAAAACATTCACATACAAATATGGTGGATACCAGGTCATAGTAATATTAATATTAATGAATTGGCTGACAGAATCGCTGCTTCTACAAATGCTTTCACTTTTTACATACCCTGGATAGCACCGGAAGACTGGATTCAAAATATTAAGTATGAAACTAAGGCTGACCAACTAAACGATTGGGAAATGTATAAATCCAACAAGAATAGACGATATGGGGGTTACTCTAAGGATTATCATCATCATAAATTATCTCGAAGTAAAGGCACGGTTTACAGTAGATTTTTAACGCGAACTGTTCTAACCAAAGACAGATTGAGCAAGTTTAAACGCACGTCAAATTCGGATTGCAGCTTTTGCACAGGGTGTAAACAAACCGAGGATCATTTAGTCTTTCAGTGTCGCATGTTTGTGGGTTCTAGGAACAAACTTTGGAGAGAATTCGATATACCTACGGATTGTTCATACGACGAACTGTTCGAAAAAGCGGCTACAAATAGACATTTCATGCTACAATTAGCAAAATACCTACAGATTCTTCATACTGCGTGTCCAACCTATGTGTAAACAATCTTTAATATATGCTCAATCCCTGTAGTCTGTGTTACAGACAGACCATGGACGTGGTAAAAACTGATTACAGATCATGTTAGTATACATGGCGCTACGCGCCATATACACTACATAACTGTCTCATGGAAAATGAGATAAAAGAAGAAGAAGAAGTTATAAGCGGCCTTCCTGAACGAAATTTTCGTTTAAAATTATTTTCACGAGCCAAAATTTGATGAATACCTTGTTTTGATCTTTTTAATGCACTTGCAATTTCAGAAACAGAATTACATTTTGCTCTCATACTCCAAATTTTTATCATCTCCTCCTCTGAAAATTCTTTCGACTTGGGCATTTTGTACTAACTCAAAAACAACAGCAGACTGCTTCTTATACACCCATAAATAGTTTGCGTGCGCAACCAGTTACGTCAGACTGTAAAATTTGCATAAAAACGATTTTGTGCTTAAACTTTTGACACGGTCATTTTTCTTCTATTCTTAAACTCCATGGTTTGAAATAAAATTCAAAAGTTAATTTAAATGAATAAGGTGTAAAAATAGATACTATTAACATATACAAGAAAGATATTGAAATAAAGTTAATATTTAAAGTTTTATTTTAAAATTGCTATTGTGCTCAAACTTTTGACACGCACTGTATAATACTCTTTCACATGAACATAGGAAGTTAGATTAAATGTAATATTAATACAGTGTTACATTTACTCGAAGCTTTTATTATAAAATTTCAAAATAATTAAACATACAAAAAATTGATTTAATTAAAAAAAAAATAGTTGAGTAATAGGCCTCCTGTCTGACGTCGGGCTTCCCCTACTTCTAAGTCTAAAGTCTCCGCCTGGGAGATTTTATTAAAACTTATATATAATATGAATCTCTTTAAGATAGAGTGAATAAGACTTGCCTAGTTTCTAGGAAAACTCTTGTTTGTTATATATTGGTCTTGAAAAATTGGACTATATTTTCTGCATTTCTATGGAAATCTCAATGCAAATGCTCGATAAACCATTTATTGTATTCATACGCGTGTTTCCTTTTTCTTTACCTATCTTTTTCTCCGCGTTACTGCACACTTGCTTGCTCAATCGGTATGTCGTTGGATTTGAGAACTGAACATCGCGAGTTCTGCCCCATTCGAGACGTTACGTTTTATTTTTGTTTTGAGCTTTTTTTAAGTCAGTTAATAAAATAAAGTTGACTTTTATTATCCATTCCTTTATATTTTTTATTGACAATGAGACCATTAAATGAAATTTTAATTAAAAAAAAATAAAATTGTAATAAGTTAAATAAAATTACATTACAATTACAACTAATTTAAATGAAATAAAAATTCACTTTAAATAAATTTCAATAATTCACTTTTAAAATTAAATTTAAGTAAGATATTTTTTTATTGTTAAAATGGACATTTATTTTAAATTATAAAATGAAATGAATATTTACTTTTACAAAATCAAATATTTTATTATGAATGCGTCTAACGAAGCATACATTTCTGGATTTTGACGGCACTCAGATTAGAACTTCAAGCTTACCAATCTTCGGATACAAAATTTTAGCTGACAAACATCGATTTTGGGACTACATTTATCAATAATGTATGGTTCAAAAATAATTTAAAAATACAAAATATGAATGCGAAAGTATGCGACATTATAAATGACACTGTTTTTAGGTTTTGTTGGATGAAAAATATGATTATGTCCAGTAGCACAGTTTAATTTTTTATTACGTAATCCAAAAACTTCATAATTTCTATTCTAAATTGGATGTCATTAAGATTCAATGTACTGGGGAAAAAATGTAATTTTTCAAGAATTTGAAAAGTTGAAACTAATCTTTAGTTGTAAATTGTAGTTTAAGCCCTTTTTTCCCACAGATATTATGTCGAAATTCAAAATAGATTTTTTTTTTTTTTTTTTTTTTTTTTTTTTTTTTGCAAATGAATTGATAGTAAACAAGGAAATACTTAGTAGGTCTTAAAGCCAACAGATGGCAGCACTAAAGCTCTGTGTGAGAGGGAGTTTTTAATTTTGATAGCAGTCATTCGTTGTTGCATTTCATTCCTTGAAGGTTCCCTTGCTGAAGTTGAATCATGCATTGTCAGAATTGAGATTTGTTTTCAAATTTTTTTCTAAGCGAAATTTATTTTCGATCTTACTGCCAATATCCCTCTGACGCATCGTACGCACGTTGTTGTCAATAGATTGTAAGTGCAAAATGGCAGAAGATTTGGAAATGTTAGAAATTTTAATTTTTCTATTATCATTTATATAGTAGAAAAAAAATGTTTGAATAAAAAGATTTTAGTTTTAAAAATTAAATTGGAAAAATCCCTTTAATAAAAAAAAGCATTGTAATTTAAAAATATTTTTCATAATTGTTGAGCATTCACAGTAATAACAAACATGATTTACAATTTGAATAAACATTTTTTTCAATTGCAAAAAATAATTATAATGAACAAATACAAAGTTTGTATTTTTTTAATTTTAATTTAGTTTAAAAAATCATTTTAGTGATTAAAATTTTAAAAAATCATTGTACAATGATAATAATTATTCATAAGTCACTTTTTTAAATTGCAAAAAAAAAAAAAAATTTAAAAAAAGAGAGAGAGAGAGATCCCTTAAAGATTTTATTTTTAAAAAAATCTGTTAAAAAAGGTTATATTAATTTTTAAAAATATTTAAAAAAGAAAACTGAGTGCAGAAGTATTGTGCCTTCTAGCAATATAATCCGAAGATTTGGATGAGCGAGAAACTTTGTTGCAAATGATACGTTTTTTTTTTTTTTTTTTTTTTTTTTTTATCAATTCCTATTAACAAATTAAATAATCTAATGCATAATTTCTGTTCAAAGAAATATATGTGTGAGAAAAGAAATATATGTGTTTCAATATTTATGCTA
Organism: Maratus speculifer; assembly: GCA_964019185.1. Taxonomy (NCBI): domain Eukaryota; kingdom Metazoa; phylum Arthropoda; class Arachnida; order Araneae; family Salticidae; genus Maratus; species Maratus speculifer. Next base: position 271,714,410 of record OZ025290.1, on the reverse strand, counting down.
GTATCATATTTTGTAATGATTTAAAACATAAATGATGCAAAATTATTTTTTAATAATAATAATAATTCAAGTATAAACATTAATACAAAAACATTATGCTGTGATTTAAAAACATAAAAAATAAATGAAAAGTACAAAATTATTTTTTTAAATATAGTCTTTTGATTCCAAATTATTATATGGCATTAAAAATTGAATTTAATAGAATATTTTAGTAAGTTCTTATAAAATAATATGGAAAAATAATGAATTCCGTAAAAAGATATCTCCACTTCTGCACATCACCCCAATTAAAAACAACTTTCTCACTTTTCGTCTTTCCATAGGGATCCATCTAGAAATGAGGTGCTAATTTGTGACTAAGGAAGAGTATTAAGGGATGGGACATCTGTAATAATTCTTAAAATATGTTTTATTTTTAATTTATGACTTTTCCACCACATGGAATAATCATTGTCTTATACTTGTTGCTATAAGTCTTTTTATAGTTGCAACTATTAGTTTGAGACTTAAAAAGGCCATTTTACAATACCTAAAAATAAGAATTACTCGAATGTTTAATGTACATTTTCAATCTCATTTTTGTTGCTAACTTAATTATTTTTAATATTTTGTAAATTCAACAATATGCCTTTTATAAATAAACAGTTAAGTTAAATATAAAAATCCTATGCTTGTTGAAAAAATTAATTATTTTAATGTTGCTCTAAGGTAAGGACAGGACACTATGACTCAGGAGGGATGGGGCACGTCCCATTCGTGCCAAATGATATATCTATTAAAATAATTATGCTTAATAACATACAAGTTTTTGGTATTTTATATTTATATTTTATGTTTAGGATACAAATGTTTCTAATTATGTTATATAAAGAATGTTATATTTGTTTTCTGAAGTAAAGCCTTTTTTTGTTTTGTATCTTTAAAGCAAATATAAAATGAACTAAAATACATTATTAAAAAAATAAAAATTGAAACAAACTAATATTTATAGCTCTAAATAATCAATTTTTATGCATTTAGATCTTAAATTAATTTCAAATTTTAAAGAAATTACTTTGTTAACATTTTCGTTTCAAACTTATCAATCAGAAACGGCGAATTTTGCTTTCAGTATCCATATCAATGTAAATTTTCAGAATATGATGTAATTTCTTTTTTTAATCTTTAATTTATATATATATATATATATATATGTCTGTTTAAAAAGAAAAGATTAACTAATATTTATTTTAAGGATAAGTTTCAAAATAAGAAACATAGAAAAATTAAATTTATTACATTATTACATTCGCCGACTAGAAATGTGGTTCAAAACGCTAACTTTAAGAACATTTTCTGGAAAAAAAAAAATTCTGAAAAAGCTTTTACCAAATAATGGAACAAATTTTTCGATTGTGCAATTTCTGCATTAAATACTTGACAATTTTTTCGAATAAAATGAATTAAACATGTGTCATAAAGTTGGTAACTTAGGATATGAAATAGACTTAAAAGTAAAGTTGTATTTAGATTAATACATAAGGAAATTTTTTGTTGAAATTGCTTCAGAGTAGCATCCTCTTCTTTTTTTTTTTTTAATTACATCTGTTTTGGGATTAAAATCTGACAAATACAAGATATTTCTTATTCAAAAAATGTAAAGAGAACATTAACTTTTCGATTTTACCTTCTTAAATTCTGCATTTAATCTCATAAATGTATATTCTACTAAACCAATGACCACTAATCTAAAAAAAGTAATGGTATCAATACAAAAACCCTTAATGGGTTAAAAGTTTTGACGCAGCTGTTTATTTTATAGCTCTAAGAATTTTGAATATGAATTTTAAAAATAATGATATCAAATTTTGAGTGATGCCATGTTATTAATTGAAAAATGCATTTTCGTACTATTTCATTAATCATTTTATTTTTTTTTTTCTATTTATAATAGCATGTGCAAAAGTTATTTTCAACATGAAAAGATATATACAACTTTATTCACCAATGCTTTTCACACACATCTCCCATAAATTCAAAATATGTGTTTTAAAAGATATGATATAAAATTTAAGTGACGCCTTTATGTGCCTTTAAAAAGTTTGTTTTAAAATTCAGTTTTTTTTTCATTCTGATTTGGTAAAATATATTTACACACCTAAAAAACTGTTTTAAATTTACATTTCGTTGTTAAATATATAATTTTCATTGAATCTATACTATGCATTGGAATGCATTTATCTCAATAAACTGATTTATCATTTGTGTCACGTTATTCAAAATTGTAAGCAATATTTATGTAAATGGTTTCTTTGCGTCAGATTATCCATTTACATGCGTTTCACTTAGTTTGGATAATTTAGAGCAAAGAAACCATTTACATAAATATTGCTTACAATTTTAATAACGTGGCACAAATGATAAATCAGTTTATTGAGATAAATGCATTCCATGCATAGTATAGATTCAATGAAAATTATATATTTAACAACGAAATGTAAATTTAAAACAGTTTTTTAGATGTGTAAATATATTTTACCAAATCAAAATGAAAAAAAAAACTGAATTTTAAAACAAACTTTTTAAAGGCACATAAAGGCGTCACTTAAATTTTATATCATATTTTTTAAAACACATATTTTGAATTTATGGGAGATGTGTGTGAAAAAGCATTGGTGAATAAAGTTGTATATATCTTTTCATGTTGAAAATAACTTTTGCACATGCTATTATAAATAGAAAAAAAATAAAATGATTAATGAAATAGTACAAAAATGCATTTTTCAATTAATAACATGGCGTCACTCAAAATTTGATATCATTATTTTTAAAATTCATATTCAAAATTCTTAGAGCCATAAAATAAACAGCTGCGTCAAAACTTTTAACCCATTAAGGGTTTTTGTATTGATAGGTTGTTTACAAATATAATAAAAATAGATTACAATAGATTATATGAATATTATTATTACATCCTCTATT